>JASAMY010002912.1:0-57330 GCA_030248085.1 Paralinhomoeus sp. GSCO2_6 | reverse complement strand
TGTCGGTCAATTTGTTCATCTCTTTCCTGGGGTACTACTGCAGTGTTCATAATACAAGATTGTTAGCGCTAGCCGATTATCCAGGGCATCCCACGATGGCCATTTTCAATCGTCGTTTTTCTCACGCGTCCGTGCAGATCTTTAGACTTCTTTTGTAAATATTTAATATGTGAAAACGGTGGAAAAAATCCATTAGAGAAACGGTTAGATAGGGCGCACTGTGTTTTTCACAGAGAATTGGTCGGATGCAATGGTGGAGATAGCAAGTTGCGGGTTTTCCTTCAAAGAAGCGCGCTAGGTGTGGTGGGGTGCACCACAGGTTTACATTGTACATGACATTGTACATTGTATTGTACATTGTGCGCGGACATCGGACATTGTGACATGTACATGAGCTACATCGGTAAGAGAGGTCAGAGGTGGGCTGGATGATCGCTTTGCAGAACAGCTGGCCGGAACAGCTACCGCACTGAACGGTCCCTTCAGTCGCTCGACCTGATTCAAATCCCGTCGTGCTGAAATCAGACAGACAAACCACTACGATTGTAGGTAAGCACTTGGACATGCAGCACACCAAGTTTCAGCTCAACAACTGCTTTCATCAATCAGAAATGCACAGAACGGTGTACCACAGTGGGCGCCGTATGCAACTTATTTTGAACAGCGCACTCATATGGCAAGCACTTAGACAAACTGCATACAAAGTTTCGGTGCAAATTAAGGAAAAGCAGAGTGAAATGTGTCCGTAATGCTAATGCTTAATGTAAAGAGCTCAAAAATGTAAAGAGTGTAAAGAATACAAGAATGTAAATGCAACGAATAATGTAAAGAATACAATGTAGCGAGCTCGAGCTCGAACATGTATAAACAATCAAGCGATGAAGCCTTACGCAGTACGTAGGTATCCATATGTTTGCACTGTAATTTATAGGACTGTCCACAGAAGCATAGTCGATCGATGGAATTGAAACGCAATATGGAATATCAATGTCAACGCGATGGGGTGCGCCAGTACTAATAGGCGAGGTACAGCGAACCTACGCGTCTCATACTAACCAAATCCCCCATAATCCAACACAGTGCAATGCAAGAAAATAATAAGGTACTCCTGGGCGCGAAGGTCTACGCGCCTTTTACGAACGCGTGCGGAGTGAACACCTTGCTGGGACGCATTGTTGGGAAAAAAAATATTTTCTTTCACTTTCACTAAATTGGAAAACTCAGTTAGTGCACGTTGTTATAAAAATCGATCGATCCATACTTTCAACTACGCGTTCCATCCCGACGAGCGGTGTCCTTTTCCCGGCATCGACAACGAGGTTTTGGGGACGCTGCTGACGGCATTGCGTATCGAGTGGACCATGGTCGATGTCGAGCGCTTCGACTGGGGCGTCGCGACTGACGACAGCTACTCCGGGACGCTCGAGCTCATTCGGGTACGCGATTTCGCAGCTTCGTGGCAGCTCGAATTTTTTAAATGATGCTCGTGGGTTGGATAGCGAGGTCGCGGTTGAATGCTGGCCATGAGGATTATTGTACGGGGACACTCCCACCCTCGGAGCGTTCACAGAGAAATGTCGAGGGTAAGTGAATTCGGCTTACAGAACGGCACAGTCGACACCACCGTCGCGACGTGGACACCATTCGGCGACGGTCCTCGGGAGGATTTCCTGGTGCGTGTCCGCTGGGGCTGGCCGTGTGTTGGTCGACGACGACGCGAATCGGCGCTTGTGCTTGCTTGCAGCGCACGTATCCCGTGATGGAAGTCGCTTACGGCTTCGTCAGTCGGAGCGGCGGCGACGACCTGGTCGAGACCGCGACGGGACTGGTGCGCGTCTTCGACACTCAGGCTCTCCTCGTGCTCGCCGGCTCCGCCGCGCTCCTGGGAGCCCTCAGCGCGGTCGCCAGCTTGCGCGCTCGGCGGCACAAAGCGCAGCCGACGCCCTCGCGAATCCAGCGGCCGATCTACGCGTCGATCGCGCTGCTGATGGCACTGTTCATGGGCGTCTTTCAATCTCTGATTACCAGTCGACTGCTGGTGAAACCGCAAGGTCGGTCTCGCATCAGAAAACAAAAAAAAACAGAAGGTCGTGCTCGGCGAGGGAATTTTTAGAGCTGCCACTCTTTACGGACCTGATCTCGTTGTCGGACTTGGTGCAATCCAACGAGCTTAATGTGCTCCAAAATACGACAAACGGATTCTATCGACAGGTTTGGGCGGCCATCTCTGTGCATTGACGGCCGTCTTCCTCTTTCAGACGCAAAGTTCGTCGTTGGTGGGCTTCCGGCGTCTTCGACAAGCGATGCGCGTCAATCCGCCCAAAACTGTCGCTTTCGAAGACATGCCGCGTCTTCTGCGTAGCGAGGCGGCCGTCGCGATCGAACCCTTCTTTCTCGCTCTCTACAATTTCTTCGGCTCCGGTAAAAAATTTATGTCGAAGTTGCACAATGCTGTGTCACTGTTGTACCATCCATGCATAACTTGCAGAGACGACTCAGTCAGACTTGAGAGTCAGCGTTTTGCCAGACATAACGACACACTACAGGAGTTGGATCTTCAGCCAGGACAATGAGGCTCTCTGTGAACGACTCAGTCAGTCGACGCTCGCATTTCAGGTACCTCCATGTTTAATTGGTTGTCCCAATGGAAAGCAATTGCACAGCATGGGGTTCTTGTGTAGGCGGGCATCGAAAACGTTCATAAAAAATACGAAAGATATTACAATCCGGACAGAAGAAACGAATCAAATAGGAAATACGTTGTGGACGAGATTTTCAGTCTCAGGTTGATACAGGTTCGTTTAGACATGCATTGTTTATACGTTGCACTTTTGTGGAGACGCATTTTCAGATATCCAGTGTCATAGTTTTGCTGGTGGCGGGATGGCTAGCTGGTGGAATTGCTACGCTGCTTGAAATTGCGAAATATCGATTTCACTCGTTGTGGGTATATTGACTCTCACTCGGTGTAGGTTAAGGTGAATATAAACAAGTGATTGCAATAGAGGGTGAACACAAAATGCGATCATCAATATCGCTATCATACACCGGTCATGAAGCCAACAGTATCATACAACCACTTTTTCTTGTTTGACATACAAGAGATATATAGGTGCATCATAATGTTGCCAAGCGTTTTAATGGGGCGTAACTTTTCTTGAATTTTCAAAATTTAAAATAACTTGACAACCGTTATTCATTTGTCATTGTAAATTTCGCTTATTAATAACCGCTGAAATGGCCGAGAAAAAGGGCAGAGCTGCGAAGAAGGAGAACCAGAATGTTCAAGTCGCCGTGCGGCTGAGGTGACTGACACGATAATTCGTAAAAAAAAAATAATTAAATTTGTCACCGTTTTTCAGGCCTATGAATGAGACCGAGAAACGGCAGGGATCGGCCAATATTCTGACTGCCGACCCCGGTCGTCGGACCGTGTCGATCAAGCACAAACGAGGCGATAGCTATGAGAAAACTTTCCCGCCATTCGACAAGGTCTTTCGCCTGTTTTTCGGGGTTTTTTGGTCAATCAAATACATTTTAAATATTTCTGGTGTACGCGAGTGACGCGGGCCAGCTGGAGGTGTACCGCGACGTCGTGGAGCCCATGGTCAAGGAGGTGCTGCTCGGCTACAACTGCACCATCTTTGCGTGCGTCCAATTTTTGGTTATTTTTTCAGTTGAGTTACGCTCGCACTCGCATGATACAGATACGGCCAGACGGGCACTGGCAAGACGTTCACGATGACGGGCGAGCGTAGCGCCGACCCGTCGCTGACGTGGGACCGCGACCCCCGGGCGGGCATCATTCCTCGCGTCTTCCTTCAGTTGTTCGACTTGCTAGACCAATTGGTCGGGCCAATTTTTGCCGGGGGCATGGTTCGACGTGCAGACGGGCTTGCAGACGAGCGAGTTCTCGGTGCGCGTCTCCTACGTGGAGCTGTACAACGAGCAGCTGACCGACCTGCTGGGACCGACGACGGACGAGGCGGGCGCGCTCAAGATCTACGATGACCCACTCAGAAAAGTGGGTACCGTGCAATACGAACGGACTGCCTCTGACCACCGCTGGAGCTTCCGGAAGTTGAATGCCAGGGGGATCTTTCTCGGGGCAGCCTCGTCCAGGGGGGACAGGTCACCCCGTACCCGTATCCCCCCCCCCCCGGCACACGCTTTCAATCATGCGGGGATGGGTGGGGTGCGGAGCGACCGATCCGTGTCTCACTCCGACTCTTGCCCCGAGGCGCGGTGCATTGTCAGGGTTCTGTGATCATCAGCGGCATGGAGGAGATGCTGGTGCGGTCCCGCGACGAGGTCTACCGCGTGCTCGAGCGCGGCGGCGAGAGGCGGCGCACGGCCGCGACGCTGCTCAACGCGCAGTCGAGGCGAGTCTGCTTACCCGTCGACAGTGACAGACAGACAGCTTTGCAGTCGCTCGCACTCGGTATTCACGATCACGGTGCACGTACGGGAGGAGACGACGGACGGAGAGGAGCTGCTGAAGCAGGGCAAGCTCCATCTGGTCGACCTGGCAGGCAGCGAGTGCATCGGACGCTCTGGAGCCGTCGACCAGCGCGCCAGGGAAGCCGGTGCGGTACTGGCCCAGTTCAGCCTGAAGTACAGCCTGCCGTTCTATCTAGGCAGCATCAATCAGTCGCTGCTGACGCTGGGCCGGGTGATGACGGCGCTGGTGGAGCACCGGCCGCACGTGCCCTACCGCGAGTCGAAGCTGACGCGCATTCTCCAGGACTCGCTGGGCGGCAAGACGCTGACGACGCTCATCGCCAGCGTCTCCCCTTCGTCCAGCTGCGTCGAGGTTCTCTTCTCTCGTCGGTGCATGCCGACAGTGCCTCGGCACGACTGTCTTCGTTCCAGGAGACGCTGAGCACGCTCGAGTACGCGGCGCGCGCCAAGAACATCCGCAACCACCCGGAGGTCAACCAGAAGCTCTCCAAGAAGAACCTGCTCAAGGTGCGAGTCGTGCTCTTGCGCGCCGGCAGCGTCGACAATCGTCCAAGCGTCGACAGGAGTACACGGAGGAGATCGAGCGCCTCCGAGCGGACCTGCTGGCTGCGCGCGAGAAGAAGGGCTTCTTCATCGCGCAGGAGAACTACGAGTCAGTTAATCGGGCGTCACTCTTTGGCCGTGACTCCTGCCCACCCACCGACCCGCCCCTTGCAGCGCCATGTTGGAGGAGAAGCAGGCGCAGGACGCCAAGGTGGAGGAAATCGAGGCGCTCGTCAAGCACTTCCAGCTGCAGATTCAGCAGGTGAGACGGACGCGGGGAGACGGCGGGGACGCATGGATTGCGCTTGCCGACACCTAATTGCTTGCAGCGCCTGGCGGAGGGCGACTACCTGAAGGTGCAGTACAACCGCGTGTACGACAAGCACCGTCGGGCCAGGAGCAAGCTGGACGTGAAGAGGAGAGCGCTGAAAGAGACAGAGAACGTGAGTGGGCGACTGTGCAAATTGGGGGGGGGGGGCGATCAACCCCTTGCGGCGAAATTCCCGCCACTAGCAGGAACTAGCACCACTTGGAATTCATTGATGTACCCTGGTGGGAGTTGAACGCCCGCCCACGAGAGCGTGCCAAGACGTCGTCCTATAGGTTCGGTTTGGTTTCGGTTTTATTTGGCCAATCCCAACACATCCCAAGGGACGTAGACAACGCGAAGCATTGGGGAAAGTCCAAGCCCAAGTCCTAGACCACTGCGCTGCGCTCTACAAATACTGGGATCGCTTGAGTTGCTTGCAGCTGCTGTCGACAACGAGTCGGATGCTGGAGCAGCAGCGCTACGTCTCCGAGCGACGTCGGGACGCCGAGCTCCGACTTCAGGACGAGGCGACTCAGGTGGCGTCCTATTCCTGTTGTTACTCGCCCGCCTGCAGCCGCGTCCGTTGTCTCTGCAGCTGCTCGACAGCGCCGTCGACATGCAGCGCCACGTGGACGCGACGCACGAGAAGATCGAGCGCGAGCGCGCCAGTCGGGCGGCCGTGCGCGAGGCGGTCGACGACTACGGCTGCCGCCTCGAGAGCACAATCGGCCATGCTCGTGAAGAGGCGAGTCGCTTTGGAGCGACCGCGAGAGAGACGCTCGACGCGACCAACGCGTCGACGGGTTGGGTCGCTGACGCGCGGCTCTGTCCGTAGGGCGAGCAGCTTCGGCTCGCTCGGTCTAGACACCGCGGCGCGGTCGGCAGCCTCGAGCGTGACCCTGGTCGTGGAAATGTTCGCCGAATTCGAGCGGCGGAACGCGGAGGTGTTGGGCGCGCTGCTGGAGTCGAATGGCGCGTTCGCGGCCGAGAACGGTCGGCTGCTGGACGAGCTGCAGAGGAGCGCGCGGGCCAGCAGGGTGGGTTTGTTGATTGTTTTAGCGCTCTGCTGGGAGTGGTGGGCCCCGCCCCGTCTGTGGGCAGCGTATGGCCAGTCAGTGGTAGAGAATCGGCCTCTTGCGCGCACGGTTCTGGGTTTGATTCTTGATGGATCCACTAGATCGAGGACGTCCATTTCATCTCAATGGATTTTCTCGTGTCGTTGCTGCCCTAGGCTGCAGGTGGCGGTCTTCCGAATGTCTTTGACTGTTTATGCGGCTCTAGCCGGGAAGGCGTCATGGAGATGGCTGTGCTATGTATATGGGCCATTGACGGCCTCCTAGCGTTGCCCCTAATCCAACAACAACCTGCAGGAGAAGTTCGTGGAGGCGCTGGGCCGGCACGCGGCAGAGCACCACCGACTGGTGGCAGCCGGCAGGCGACGTGTCGAGGCGCTGCGCAGCCTCGCGTCCGAGTTGGACGCCGACCTGGACGCGCACGAGGCGATGGTGGGCGCCGACCAAGAAGAACTCGTCAAGGTCTGTCGACAACCGCTCTCACTTCGGTTTCTTCGTTTGTGCGTGTGTGGGCGGCTTCTATGATCGCGCGGGCCTCTCTCTGGTCACAATCGACTGATGCTACTCAAGAGATGAGACCCAGTCAGCCAGATACTGTGGGGCTGGCTCCCCTAACGGGCCGGAACCGCTCACTTCTCGGAAATATGTTTGAGGCGTAAACAAATCATAATTGAGTGGGTCGGTGTCCCGTTGCCGTTCTGTACTCCGAGGGGGGTCTCACACAGTACGTTCTCCCGATCGGAAGAATCGCGCGTTGTCCAGGCAATTAGAGTGTGAATCTCTCCCCTAAGCTCGGGGGTCGAACCCCCGACCACGAGCGGACGGGGACGACGCCCTAACAGTCTAAGCTACTTCTAGCCGCAGTCCCTCGTCCTGGGGTGTGTGTGTACGCGTATCTGTGGCGTGGTGCTTCAGCTCCGCGATGCCGAGGTCACGGGCTCGACGGCGCTGATCGCGTCCGCTCGCGAGCTGGCGGCTGCGGAGGCGGAGACGACGGCGTTGCGAGTGGCACTCGTCCAGACGTCGCTGGGCACGGTGCGCGTCGAATCGGCAGCGCAGCTCGACCGGCTCCAGGCGACGCTAGAAGAACAGAGACAGGGCGTCGCGTTGCACTGCCGAGAGCTCGTAAGCATGCGACAGCGCCTTTTGGTGGGGAGAGGCAAGCAGTAGAGTGGATCGCAAAGTTGTCTCTAGTCGGCGAAAGCGCAGTCGTGGACCGAGACGCTGGATTCGACTTTGGCGGGCGCGGAAGAGGAGGCGAAGCGTCTGGCCGACAGAGTCAAGAAATCTGGCCTGTCGACAGGTCGTTGGTCGTCGAAAGCTGCAGCGCCACTGTCGCCTAGCTAGCTAGCTCCAGCTTCAGGGGAGACGCCGACGCGTCGTCGCTACGAGCTGCCGACGGAGTTTGGACTGACGGCGGAGGAGCCGGAATTGCTGGCCGAATTCGAGCGACATCGACTCGCCGAGTACGACGACGACGAGGATCGTTTTGCCGGGGCGCGTCGCGACACGCTCAACGTGGCCGCTCTGTTCCCTTGCCAATTCCGTGTACAGACACTGCGAGAAGCAATTATTGCCGGCGCAGGAGACGACTTTTGGGCTGGCCGATGAGAGCGTGCTGCTGAGCCCCGGCCAGCTGGAGACGCAGATGGGTCTGGAGGTCAAGCGTCGGCTGCAGCTCGACTCCACCGCCACCACAGACGACGATACCGCGGAGGTGGGCGCGCGCGCGCGCGTTTGAAATTTGAAGAATAAAATTGTTGAGTTCAGACGATCGGTGACAGCGCGGAGAAGGAGAACCTCAGCGCTCGACCCACGCCGGGCAGCAGGCGGCGCCGCTGACCCCATGGCTCCGCACCGACAAACACAAGCGGCGAGCACGCGTCTCGTAATGCGTGTTCTCTCTCTATACCTCTGGGATGTGATGTTCTCAACCATACGGACACGCATCGTCGGCATAGTGAAGAACAATTCGCTACACTTTTCCGCTAGATTAAAACTCGTCATTTCTCTCTGTAGCGTGCACGGAGTAAGGTGTATTATAGCCGCGCGGTGTGGTGAAGTTTTTGGCGGTCGGAGGCTCTGTAGAACAAGTCGCTCGCATTTGAACGAAGTAAAAAAAAAATACCGCACAATGTTGGCGATTGGATAATTTCGCGGTACATCAGCGACACGGACGGAATAAAGGAAAACATTGTACTCTGGAACCCTAGCTTTTTTCAACAACAGAATTCTAGACGAAGTACGGATTTCGGTCGGTATGTGGTCGCCGCATTGCACTGCGAAAAGGCAGGATTCCCATAAGGGGGGGGCCCTAATTCAAAAACCGGGGACCCTCACATAACAGGGGGGTCACATTGCAATACTGCTGTGTGCGACCTAAACCGCGAGTCATGTCGCGGCTTGTACATGCTCTATAACATGTAGACAGGGAACAGTGATAGTGACTCTCTGGTGGTGAACTTTCGAGTTGATCATACTCATAGACTATGTATCACCGCTCTGCTGTACCTTCGCTTGATGCTTCGTACGCTATGTATATATGATCTGAAGCTACTACCTCACCGCCCCAGCCCATTGCTTGAGTTTGAGGAATTGCTGGAATCATATTAGAGATGGGGAGGGGGGCGGAAGATTTCAGATCGCTAGACGAATAGAAGCTTGGCAGCTATGCTGACGTTCCGTAAGTGCAGCAAGGGAGTAGGCAGTCACCAGGGTTAAGTTTTGTTTAATTGGAAAAAAGTAAAATTATATTTGAAAAAAATTCGAAAAATTTTATGCATCCCTGGGGGTCACCCACAGACGGGCAGTATTATTACCCACCTGTTCAATTCTAATAGAGGTAGTCGTTGCTGACTCGTCTAACTGACCGCATCACATAGCGGAGGATTAAATAATTTTGTTACTCACTTCGAAAATCAAATCACTTACGTTCTGAGGATCATGACCATCCAGTAGCTAGCTACTCATTCAAGTTAACACGCACCTTTTTGTTATGTCTAAAGTGCATACAAGACGCACAAATCAATATTTGCATTGTGACCCCCCTGTTATGTGAGGGTCCCGATTTTTTAATTAGGGCCCCCCTATGGGAATCCTGCCCTGCGAAAATGCTTACCAAAAGCGTATGAGTCTAAGACTGGACTGGGTTAAGCGGTGTGGCGAAGTGTTGTCGGTCCGACGCTCCGTAGAACGAGTCGCTCGCCGAAAAGGAAAGACCGCACATTGTTGGCGATGGGATATGGCAATTTTATATGTAATTGTTTGTACTGTTTCTTACACTTGCAGTTCCGAACGTTTACAACTTGAATCCGTTTCAAGTGCTCGTGGTTGCGACACGTCGGTCACACCAGCGGATTTTGGAAAGCTTTGTGTACTTTGGACGTGCCATTTCGGTTTCGGAATTTTGCTTGGTATGTCTTCGCGGCGTCACACCTGTCACAGTCTGAGTCACACTACATACGCGGCGAGTACGAATTGGCGTACCAGGGACTATAAAGAAGGGACTAGGTGCGGGCAGCGTACGGGCAAAAAAGGTAGGAAATCCAGCAAGTCGAGGTGGTGTGAATGCTAAGTGGACTCATTTTTTATGCGTAGCGAAACAGCTGAAACTTTACCAGACGATAAGAGAAAAGTGGGCGCATTGTGCGGCGTATTAGCCTAACAGCGCTATTGATTCACCCAGTGCAGGCTGAGTTTGACAAGCTGCTGCAGAGTAGATAATTCCTCAGTGTTCAACTTTAGTTTGATTGCCAGCCCTGTGGCCTGTGAAACCATGTTCATGAAAGCGAACAAGTACCCGTTCCTCTGCGGTGCCACCGGGAAGGTTGCCTTTTCGTAGACCAATTAACTTGCTGGCGAGCTGCCATCACTTTTGAGTTTAGCCGGCGGTGGTGAACCTGACCCTGGTGCAGCTGGCAACGACGGCCGTCTCGGCGCTGCTGCTGGCCGTCTCCTACGCGACGTTCTTGACCGCCTGCGACTGCGAGAGCAACGTCCACTGCAAGCGGTGTCCGTGCCTCTTTGACTCGCCCACACGCACACGCGCGACACGAGGAGACTAGCTACTCGATTTCAACAAAAACAACGTTGCTCGCTCTGACTTTGTGTTGACACCGCCAACACAGCCAACCGTTGCAAGCCCCTCGAGGCCCCCACTTTATTGCCCAAGGGACGTGGCTCAGTGCAATGGTGTACCGGTGGCGATGCCTAGGACTTTGCTACCCCACTCAGTCAGTCCAGCACCGTTTCTGGTCTAAACACGATCCACTCGGCCGTTTCAGACGCGCTGGCATGCGCGCTGCGCTCGTCGGCGATGGTGGGCTACGCGGTAACCGGCGGTCTGAATGCCCTCGCGGGCTTCTTGGCGGCGGCCACTAAGAGCTCATCAGTCCTTTACGTCTTCGTCGGCACGCAGGCGCGCACGCCCCACCGTCGCGGCGCCAGGGAGACGCGCCCGCGCCGCGCGTTCAGGCTCTCGCCGCGCTCGGTCAGATGGCCGTGGCACCTGGCATCTTCGCTGCCTTCATTTACCCCGGCTTTGTCGACGAGCCTGATGACAAGGGACTGACGGCGCCTCCGGGAGAAGACAGCCATGTGGCCATCCTGCTGCTCGGTGAGAAGCAGTCGACTGATACCGTCGCTGCGGTTGATGGGAGTCCGTTTAGTTGTCGCGTTCTTTGCGGTGATCACCGCCTACGGAGGGGCCACGGTGGCCGTCGCCGCCTTCCAAGTGCGCCTGATCAAGGCGGCACTCGACTTGGCTGCAGGCTTCGACCTTCCCGACTTGGACGCCTTCGCGGTCGCCGCGCCCACCGCACCTCTCGTCTGGCAACCGCAGCAAGCGATCGGCAACGTGAGCGTACACACTGCTCGTCAGGCCGAGTTGGAGTGGGGGGGGGGCTACCAAGAGCCAAAGTGGTTAAAAATAGCGTCATTTCGGTGCGCTCAGTAAAAAAGGGCGCAGAACCGCGACCTTTTAACTGGAGAGAGGTTCTGGGTTGGATTTGGTGTCTGCCACAAAAAAAGTAACGGGTGGTCACCCGGTGTGGGAGGGGGGGGGGGAGTATCTCCCATCTAGCTGCTGACTGAACCTATGGGGGAGTAGATTTCCGAGTGGAGTAGCCACACGTATTTCTGCTCCATTCAAGGAATTTAGCAGTAGCGTTTCAGCCCTCCTACCACCACGGCAACAACGCGATGCGTGCTCAACCGAACAGTGGCTACATACTACTGAGTCACCCACACGACTCGGCGGCTTTCAAGCACAAGGGCTACTGAGCCCATGCTTTCGAACTCCAAACTAGGGTTTTTACAAAACGATTGCAAACCTTTCGAATTCGTCTTGAATCGAAGTATACTTTACAACAGATACTGTGTTCCCTGCTGTCTGAGAATACAATAGCACGAGCATCTGATTGAGCCCGAGCTTGTTGAGCATCTGAGAGTGAGGGTGCGCTTTCATCACGCCGACGCGAGTTCGTGTACCGAACGTGCAAAACGAAACAGATGACGAGGACAACAGCTCGCGAGCACGACTGTCGCGCACGCTCGGAACTACGGGCAGTTCGTCGCTGGGCCCTTTCACTTGAGGCGAGCGAGCAGGCCACTCCTCCTAGCGCGGCCCTCCGCGGCCGCGTCCACCGCCCCTGCCGCCGCGGAATCCGCCCCGTCCCCCGCGTCCACGGCCGCGAGGGCCGCCCCTGCCGCCGCCGCGGCCCCTGCCCCTGGCCGCTCGCTTCGGCTGGTCGTCGACGAGCAGCGTGTCGAGCGGCAGCGAGTCCGGCAGAATGTAGTAGCTACAGACGGGCGAAGTACTGCCGTCAGTGGCACGTCAATAAGCACGGCGCAAGCCACCGAATGTTGTTGCCGCGAATGCTGAGCGTGTCGAGCGAGATGGGCTCGCGATTCTTGACGGTGAGCTTGACGGAGCGCAGGTGCGTATTCATCGCGATGTCCACGCCCACGACCGTGCCCGACACCTGACGACAAATCGCGATGCGCTTGTCGGAGCACTGAGAAGGGTTTTTCGAACCTGCGAGCCGTTCTTTAGTTCCACCGTCACCGTCTCGTGACTCAGCTTCATCAGGAAATGAACCAGCTTCATCGTGACGCTCGACACCGCCGAAAAAATTCAACGAAAGCGCTCAGTCTCCAAAACTTTTCGCTTAAAAAATTTTTTTTCGAAAGATGGCGAGACAATGCAATCGTAAAAGAGGCTAGCGCTGCTTGCCTGTTTTGCAGATACCCGTAACCCGTCCCCGGCTTGAAAATGTTGTAGGATCAATCGATTTCGACAGCTAGACAACATTAGCTCAGCAGCTTAATCCTTAAACTCGGCTGCTTGTAGGGACGAGAAAGCGACAATGTGGTTTCGGCAGTTTAGCTCATGGATATGGGCCATTTGGCTGTTGTGCGTGCGAATATTGGCGCATGACAGTGTACCCGTAAGCACGGGCAAAGTGCTCGAGCTCAACGAAAAGTAAGATGAGCTTGAGTCGATTGTCGACAGCTGATGAAAACGGGCGTTTGTGTTTAGATTCCTAGAAGTCAAAGATCAAGGTCTCTGGATCGTAAAGGTAAACAATTGTTGTTCGTTCGGCGTTTGTGCCGTCTCGTTTTGCCCATCTATCGACTGGTGTCGACTAGTAGTGACTGCTGACTGGGTCTCGTCTCTCACTAGCAGCGATCAACGACGTGTGTGTGTCTGTGTGTGTGTCTGTGTCATCGCGCGGCCTAGTGGGTGTCTCGTCCGTGGTTCAGTTCTACGCGCCCTGGTGCGGCCACTGCAAGCGGCTGGCGCCCGTCTGGGAGCAGGTGGCGCAGGCGCTCGGCTCCGGTGTCGTATATACATGTGTCGGTTATATACATGTGTCGGCCGACACATTCATATAGACAACTGATGTATATACGTATACGTATCTATATGTGTCGGTCTATATACATCTGCAGTGCGCGTCAAATTCTCCTGTCATTAATTATGCTGAAACCGGCGTCAGATAACGCCAAGCAACCGGTACAATAAACAGACGGTCAACAGCAAATCATGGGCTCAAAGTGGCTGCCACTGCTATGTTCAAGTATAACATTTAGTTGGGGGTGACCTTATCTAATTAATGCTACTGCCTAATTAATTAATTAATGATGAACAATAAAAAAGACCTTGTCTAATTAATGTCAATTAATGCTACAGATGTGCCTGTAAGTGTAATACTTCGGCACTCTATTGCTCAGCTGCGCGGTGCGCGCGTCGTCTGTCTCTGTTGAGCGTCTCTGTTCCGTCGCGCTCAAATGCAACTGCATGACTGAAATGGGTTCGAGCCGAGCAAGAAAACCTAACAACCTGCGGCTCGGCTGCCTTCCGTTCCACGTTCACCTCACCTGACCACAAGCATACACACAGTTTCTGCGTCACAGATCTTGCGTCGCTCAGTAGGTGCAACTTGTGTAGCTACGCTAGCTAGCTACCTATGTACGTAGTCTTGTGTAAGTCAGCTGCTACGAAGCGACCGTGTAAACGAAGGGGAAGGGGGAGAGGCTGGCAAACCAGTGTAGATTAGTCTTGTGGCCCTTTTTGACGCAGTCAGTTAGATTACAATCTGTGGCTATTCTGTCCTTGTGGACCGCAGGAAGTTTAGAACTGGCATGTATATGGAACCTACACATGTATATAGAACCGACACATGTATATACGTACACGTATCTAAATCAGTTGTCTATATAGATGTGTCGGCCGACACATGTATATAGCCGACACATGTATATACGTCACCGGCTCCCCGGTCGTCGTCGGCTCTGTCGACGTGACTCGCTACACAGCGGTCGGCTCGGCTCTCGACATCCACGCCTATCCCACCATTCTCTTGTACTTGCGTAGGCAGAGTTAGGTTGCCCAGGGTCAGGATTTTGGGTCGTTGCAGCTTCAAGAACGGCGAGCAGATCGAGTACAGGGGCGAGCGGACCAAACAGGCCGTGCTCTCCTTCGTCAAAAAGGCCGCAGGGTAGGCGTAGTCGTCGTGCAGCATCAGTTGTCTCGTGCTGTCGCGCTGCTCTATATCGCAGACAGCGTTCTTCCGAATGTCTTTGGCAGCCCTCGTGTCGTGGCTAGTGCCTCTAGACGGGAATGCGTCACGGAAGTGGCTATGCCATATGGCCCACTGACGGCCCCCTAGCGCTGCCTAAGCCAAAACAACAACAACAGCAACAACAACCTCATTTTACCGTTCCGGTCCCGTGGTGGTGGAGCTGCCGAACGCGGCGCAGTTCCAGGCGGCTCGCAAGGAGTTCGCGTCCTCGTCTTTCTTCGTATTCGTCGCCGACTCGCACCCTGAACGGCAGGAGCAAAGCGCGCAGCTGAGGGTGCGTTGGGCAGTCTCTCTTCGGCCAAGATGAAACTGGACTGGATTGAAGTTCAGAGACTCTACGAGAGCGTGGCCCAGACGCTGTATACGAAGGTGTCCTTCTACGCTGCCGAGCCGGCCGCGCTGCCCGCCTCGCTCGCCACCGCCAGCGCCTCTCCGCCCGTCGTGCTCTGCTTCAAGGACGGCACCCACGTCGCCTACGGTGCGTTGTGGGAACGACGTGCCTTTTCTCTGGAAGGCGACGGTCGCGTTGAATTTCGACGTGTGTGTGGGGGAGGGGGGGGGGGGGGTGAGCAATGCTCGGTAGGATTAGACGGCGAAAACGCTTCATATGCTTCGAATATAGAGCGTCCCTTGCGAGGGTTTTTCCCCAAGTGGCTCGTACGTTACAATGTATTTTAAACAGGTCTAAAATAACAAAGAAAAACATCGGTTGGGGGGGGGGGGGTTTGAAGGGGCAAGAGGTAGGCCAGGGGTACCGTGTAGTCAGACCGGGTTTCATAAAGCGGGGGGGGGGGGGGTTGGGGACCTGTACTTACCCTTGCCCAGCTCCAATATTTGTCGATCCACAACCGTTGCAGAACCCCCGACGGCTGAGGCTCCAACGGAGGCGGGCCTGCTCGCCTGGGCTCGGTCGGAGCAGTGGCCGGCGGTGGCGGCGGTGACGGCTGCCAATTTCTACCAGGTTTGACAGTTTATTAAACCGGTTTAAACTTGGTCAGAGCGAACCCAACGCGCACGTAAGGTGGGCGGCTGCTGCGGCAAGCTGCTCGTGCTGGCCGCCGTCGACGCCGTCAGGCGACTCGAGAAGAAGGGAGACGACCACAGGTGGGTGCGATGGCACCTTGGGAGGTGGAGGGTGGGGGGGCTCTTCTGGACCAAAAAGTGGGGTGTCTTTTGGTTGGGGTAGTTAGTCTATGATCAAAAGCAAACATTTGCTGGTCAAAATGCTGTGTAAATTGAAGTATTTTGGTCAAAATACAGTGTAGTGCTGGTACATGCGTACTTTGTACAACAACCACGAAAGTTCTGTTCCATTGCCTCCCCCTTCCCCGGTTACAGCGGCAGTGAGGACGGACAGCTGGCACAGGCGCGCGTTCTCGTTGCAGACTGCTGGAGGCGCTGCGCGGCGCGGCGAAGGCGTACCGCGCGCAGCTGCACGCCCACTTCCAGTTCGCCTACACCGACGGCACGGAGCTCGTGAACAATGTGGGGCGGGTTTTAGTCTTGGGCTTCGTCCGAGACTCCCGCGACTGTTGTGTCTCTGCTCAGGCGGTGATGGGCTTCGTGTCGACGCCCTACCTGCTGGTGCTGAACGTCTCGAGTCAGGAGTACGTGCTGCCCGACGACGACGCCGCCAAGGTGACGTCCGAGTCGCTCTTCGTCTTTCTGGACGACGTCCTCAAGGGAGGCAGGCGGGTGAGTCGCACGCGCGCACGCACCGACACGCGCGCACGCACGCACGGGCACGCGCGCGCGCACTGGCACGCACGCACGCGGAGTAGCGGCCATACATGACCCTGGGGGGGGGGTTGTACACTCCCAGGTCAAATGTTGCCCCTCTCCAGCCCCCCCCCAATCCCCCCCCCAGAATTTTTCGAAAGTTTTCCAACTTGTCTACAACTGTAAAAGTAGTGTATTTTCCGTCTTTTTCAGTGTTTTTGACCCTAAAACAGCTAAATAGCGCTATTTATAGCCTATTTTTGATCAAAAAATGCCTATTTAGACACTCTTTAGGTACACTTTTTTACCCTCTGACACCCCCTCCCGCTTCCAATCTGCGTGCCCCTCTCACGCCCCCCAGAATGGTCTCCGACCCCCCCCCCACTTCAAAAACCCGGTTACATGTACGGTAGCGGCCTACGCGTCGTGCCTTGTAGCGTCTGGGAGGCACGGGCGTCGTGAACCGGCTGAACCGCGTCGTCTACGACGTCACGAGCACCGTCTACGTGAGTACTAGTCGCTTTGTCACTCGCGTTGCCGAACATGCAGGAACCGGTGTCGACCGGTTCTTTGCGACTCACGAGACCCCACCCAGAAGGAGTGGCACCAGTTGGCCGTTTGCAGGGCATGTTCTCGGCGCAGCCGCTGCTCAGCAGCTTCGTGTTCGGCGTGCCGACGGCCATTCTCGCCATCATCTGCTACCTCGTCTGCTCCAGCGACTCCGTCGACCGCGACGACGTCTACCGAGACTCTGAGGACGACGAAGACGACGACGACGGTGCGTGCCTGCGTGCGTGCCTGCGTGCGCGCGTGCGTGCGTGCGTGCGCGCGCGCCACGTGCCTCCTCCCGCCAATACACGGAATTGGGTGTCAATTCACTCTCCATTACTTAGTCAACCCCCATGCCCCACATTTGGTTCTAACAGGTACGATCCCCTGCAGCACGTATGCGGTATGCATGTATGCTATTCTTTATGACTTCCGGCTGTTTTGCAGACGAGCAAATCGCGCACGACAAGCAGGAATGACGCCACGGGCCACCCAACCTACCGTTTCGCGGCGGCTGACTGTACAGGCGGTTCCAAATGTTCAATGTTGTATCGACTGCGGCGTGCCATAATGCATTCGTTCGTTCCGTTGGACAGTGGCTAGTCAACTCTGTTGTGTTCTCAGTAGATTGTTTTGGTGCTGATCTCGTGGTGAGACAAGCAACTGGAGTAGGCAACGAATGCAATCGATGTTTGTTTTCGTGAGTTGACAACGCGAACGGCAAAACTACGGTCAATTTGGAAAAGTCGGCATACGCGCACTGCATACGGTAAACTTCAAACACGTACAAAACACGGTATTCACATATTTACATGTATCATGTCCGCTGACTGATGCGGTTGATCGGGCTATCGTTTGTGTATCTGTATACTTAGAAGCCTAACGCAGAATCAGATCATGCATCACTTCGAATCAAAATCGGCAATTAAAATCGAACTGCAAAGTGCCACACTGAGCGCAACGCACGCTCCGGTCAGTGTGTTGTTTCGTCACTGGTGATATACCATCAACTCGTCGTCAATACGCACGAAGTCATCACCGCTGGCGGCCTCGACTTTGACGCTCTGAAACCGAAGCCAGACGTTTCGCACGCAGCCGCAGCAGACGCGCACGCACCCCATGGGGTTGAGAATCGTGGACGGCCGGGTCTGTCGGAGGCGCTGTGTCCCTGTCGGAGTCGTCGGCAAGCGGCGACGCGTCGTCCGCCGCGTCGACAGCGCCGTCCTCGTCGTCGTCATCGCTGAGACCGGCGCTGAGGGCGAGCACGTCCGTGCCGAAGCATTCGACGAGCGTCTGCTTGTACTCGACTCTGCAACGCGATCACCACAACGCAGTCAGTCTCAAGAGGCGGAGGTGTGAGGATGTAGGACAAGACGAGGCGCGCGTACGCATGCTGGTCGCGGTTGTCGACGCAGCCGAGGTCGCGCGTCGTCTTGCCGCGCTCGTGACTGCCGTTGTAGTGGGAGTCGAGGGAGCGCCGCAGGTAGGTCGTGTAGCAGCAGTCGGGGAAGACGCAGCCGAAGGGGTTGACGCCCAGCTCCTCCGAGAGGTGCTTCCAGGCGTGCCGGTCGCACCAGAGCAGCGTCACCTCGGCGCCGCACTTCCGACAGCGGCGCTTGCTCCGACTCGTGTGCGTCTGGCGCAGCAGTCGCTCCGTCAGCGCCTCCGGCGTCCCGTCCGCCGCGACGCTGTCCACTGCTTCCTCGTCGAACGACAGAGCGGACGACTGGACGGCCTCGTGATCCTCCCGGTCCTCCGTCGATAGCGACGTGCCCACCGTCTCAGCGCCCTCCGCCGACAGGGACTGTTTGACAGTCTCGACCACCTTGGCCACCTGCAGAGGCAGGGTGACGGCAATTTGTTGCAGGAGCCAGTGCAAAGCACAAACACAAACCATGGATGCCAGTCCCAGTTTATGGCTGCTCTCCATGGCCAGCTGCGCGGTCGTGATACTGCGCTTCTGTCCGATGTCGGGAAAACAGACGGCACGCCACTCCAGATACTCATTCTGAAAACAATGGCCGTTTTCGGTGGCCGTTGGGGGGCATGTTAGCTGATGCGTGCATGCGTGCGTGCGTGCGCACGTGCGCGTCTCACCTGTAGTTCGAGGCGGTTGTCGACGACCTTGACCGGCTGCAGGGGATGCTTGGTGCGCACGTGCTTCTTGACCTCCGAGAGCGAGTAGGTGGTGCCGTAGGAGCAGTAGGCGCACTGGACCGCGTCGGGTCGCTTGATGTGCGCCGAGTAGATGTGCGTAGACGCCATCGCGTCGCAGCACTCCTTCTTGCACACCTCAACCGCGACGACAATTCTCTACCCGCCCAAGTTCTTGCCTACAGTCAGAGGGAGAGCCCACTTGGCAGATGAGAAAGCGATACAGCCGACCACCGCTGCTGCTGCCGGTTCGGGAAACCAGGCCCGAGGCGGCCGCCTCGCTCGCGGCGGAGCCGTCGAGCCGCTGGCGCTGCTTCTTTGCCAACTCCAACTTTCGCTTCGACACCGAACTCTAAACTTGTTGCGCAAATTTTCAAGGCAGAATGTAAGTGAGGCGAGCACCGCACCAGGGTATCTTTTCCAGTAGTTGATGAGGAGGACCCCGTCCCCGCCTTGGGCGACTCCGTGGAGAATTTGACGACGCTGGCGGTCTTGTTGGGGCGCCGAGCCACGCCGCTGTCGGCAGCGCCGTCGTCGAAGCACCTGGCGTAGACGGACTCCACGGTCGGCAGAGGTCGGCCACCGAACGGACTGACGCCGACGCCGATCTTCGTGGACGCTGGAGTGAGGAAGGGCGGACGTATAGATGCAGTGCCGCCGGGGGCGAGGAGGACGCACCGCCTTTGTGCTTCCAGGTGATGTGGACGCGCACGGCGGTGACGGACTTGCCCACGTAGGGACAGTAGAGGCAGCGGCCCTTCTGCTGCGCGCCGCCGCCGCCGGCCAGTTTGCCGCGCCGACTCCGCTCTTCGAGCTCGCGCGATAGGTGGCGTCGACTGTGCGCGTAGCACTCTTCCACACGCACCTCAACGCGGCTTCAAGCTTCTCGACTCTGTGCTCCGTCTAGCCGATTGACCAACCTCGGCTTTGCACAGATGACACGTGGCGGTGGAGTACCGAACGCCCGCGAACTTGTCGGCATTGTCGTCGCCTTCATCCTCTCCAAATTGCAGCTGGTCAAAGATCGACACGACGCCCGCAGAAGGCGGCTCGCCTAAAGCACTCGTGAACGCTCCTCGTCCGAGACTGTCATCTCGGGAACACGACAAACTCTGCGGTGGCGGCGTCGCCTTTTTCTGCTTGAGACCGGAAATCATCTGCTCGAGTCGACTGCCCTTCTGACGCAGCGTCGAGCAGCCAGCCGCGGGCGAGTCTTCAGGCGCATTTGCATGCAGTTCCCGGTCGTTAAGCCTTCCACTAAGAATTGTTCACTTGAATTGTTACCGACAGGTCAATCGAAATGAATAACCGGAATGATCCATCGCCAGAATTTGCATTGCCGACTGCCAGCTCTCCGCCACGAAAGCCGCGAGTTGAATCGACGCAGCCAACGTCCAAGTGATCACTCTGTCGTTCGACTGGCAGTTCCCCTAAGAACACAAGTGTATCAAGAACCGCATCGATTTCGCCAACACATCTGTGTAGTGTGTACCAAAATTGAAGTCGACATCCTTAGGGAAACGGTCGGGAACGCCGCGCCCCCCGTGAGGTGTGGACGTTCCGGCGTTGGCGCCACTGCTCGAGGTCGTCGACGGG
Organism: Paralinhomoeus sp. GSCO2_6; assembly: GCA_030248085.1. Lineage (NCBI taxonomy): Eukaryota > Metazoa > Nematoda > Chromadorea > Monhysterida > Linhomoeidae > Paralinhomoeus > Paralinhomoeus sp. GSCO2_6. Next base: position 36,841 of record JASAMY010002912.1, on the reverse strand, counting down.
CTGTTGGAAGCGCGCTCCCTCTAAATCGTCGCAGTCGGAGACGACGTCGTGGTCGACAAATTCCGTTTCCGAGCAAAACGCACGGCGCACGTCGCCAGGATCTCCTTGAGGCTGTGCTCCTTGGAGAGTATCAAGTTCTCGCGAATCTAAAGTGGAAGGAACCCACTGGAAGCGAACTACGACGCAGAAAGCCAGCTCGCGGAGGCTCGGCACCTTGATTGGGAGATGGCCCTTCTTGTGGGCGTGAAAGGAGACGAGCTCCTCGGTCGCGAGGAAGTGGCCGCAATGACCGCAGCTGTACGGGTAGTAGTCGAGGTGCTCCGCGCTCACGTGCCCCTGCAAACACGTCGGCGGTCGACGCGCAATGCGTCACGTGATCTGACTAACAACGAAACGCGCCTCGATCTCCCTTTCATCGAAGTTTTGCCGACAGAGGGCGCAGCGGAGCGACGCTGAAGCCATCACACTTCTTTCTCTTTCTGCTGTTCTCTGCAGGAACTGACGGTTCGGGACGCAACGCTGCTGGCCGCCGCAGACTCTCTCAGGGGCTCTGTGTGTTGTCTGTACGTACTCGTCGTCTCGGCTGCCAAGCAGGCGAGCGGCGCGGCCGTCGTCCGCTCTCAGGGCGAAAGGAGAAAGCGGCGGACGCGACTGACGACCGGCCGTTGAAGTGGAAGCCGCAGCAGTAGCAGCAGCAGCAGCAGCGCTCTCCCCTCCGCGACGGGCCGCAGGCGCCGTGGAGAGTTGGGACTCGTCGTCAGTGCGCGACCCTATCTGCTGCGGCCGCGTTCGCCAGAAGAAAGGCCGTCGGCCGCGAGCCGAGTCGACTGACGCGTCGTCGCAGCAGTGTCGGCTTCGCTTCCTTCGCCTCTGCTACCTCCCTAGCCGCCTCGCCGCAGAGAGGCGGCGCCGCTGAAGCACAGCCAGCGCTGCTGGCCGCTGACTACGCACCGCTGCTGCTGCGACCACTGTCGTCGTTGCCTGCAACGACCAGCGCTACACCACTGCTGTGCGTCGTCTCGGCTCAGCGCTGGGAGCGCGCGTAACCACACAGCGCTGTGCCAGTTATTCTGCGGCAGGTGTGTCGACGGCCGTCGTCGATTCAGCGACTCATCGCAGATGCCTACCGCACGCCCCGACGATGCCATCCACCGCCTTTCTCCGCAGGTCTCGCCCCAGTGTCTCCATGCACATCGTGGTTCACGGATAGCAGTCGGTCCACAGCTGCCTCTACCGACCCTAACAAACAGCAGTGTCGACTGACACAGCAGCGCACAGCACAGCCTACAGGGAGCTGTTACTGCAAATGCAGGAACAGAATTTACATTCCAAATTATAGAGTAGGGAACGGTGCATATCAAGAGTGCGATGAAATAACTCTCAAAATGAAGAAAGCGCTAAGCGTAGCCATCGCAGGTATTGATCGCCGGTTCGTCTAAGGAACCCTCCATCTTCCCAGCCAGACTACGCAGCGCCTCCAGCCGAGGCACCTCCTCGTACCCCGAGCTTCAACGACGCATCGACACTACAGGCGTTTCGTTCGTGCAAGGCCATTGCGATTTTTCAGTTGTTCTACTGTTTCGATGTAATGTGTGTGCCGAGTCAGCCAGTGTTCCTCCTGCCAATCCAGGCGCGCCGCTGCATCGAAGATGGTGTCGCGTGTGGTTCAATGTGGAGCGATCTAAAGATTCTAACTGACTGCTGCACCACCATAATAATAGGTCACCAATAAAGAAGCGGCGGGCCGTAGACTAGTCTAAATCAGGGGGCGGGCGGGGCGAGGGCACAATCCAATTGTACAATCAAGGGACGACGCACCGACTGCACAATTCAAGGAATCGGGAAGACTGAAGCGCCTAGGAATGAATCAGCAGACGAGCCAGTCCCAAAAAAATCTACTCAATCGTTGGGCGGGCCCATATCTCTCTACCCAAATAGAAATCCTTGTCAACCAGTACAGGGTGTTTTTTCAGCGAAGCAATTCCTATATTGTCGCCTTTCAAGGCTAAAGCTGTCATCCATGATCCAAAGAACAATTTCTGCTTAGGTTTAACTACCACTAGGGCAAGAGAAATCGTTTCGCGCAAAACACCCTGTACGTGAATACTACCGATTCAACTGCGCGAGGGGCAACAGGGCAATACTCTTGGCGAATGGGTGCATCTAGGCGAGGACGGCGCTCTGACGCCCACTCGCTTGCTCCACCACCGACTTCGTGGGGTCTACAAGTGACCGAGTGAGTCGGATAGCGACTGCGGGTCGTACCGCCGTACCATCCGACAGACGAGCGGCCGACATCGCCATGTCGCCCACGCCCAGCTGGACCAGGTTGGCCGCGGCGGTCGACCGGCCCCTTCTCAGAGCGCCCCTTCCCCTGCCGACCTTGCGCGGCGACGCCGGCAGCGACGGCTCGAAGACGAGGCCCTCGAGCTCCGCCATCGACGCCGGCAGCGCGGCCGACGACAGCGGCGGCGGCGGCAGCGTCACGAATTCCATCTGCGCTGTCGTCGTCGTCGCAGTCGGCGACGGCGCCTTGACGGGACTTGGCGGCGGCGGCGCTCGCGAACGCTGGCCCGTGAGCAGCAGGCGACGCTTCTCGGTGCGACCTGGAGACGCTCGCCGTCGACTGACAGACTTCGCCTCATGGTCATCGAAATTCGAGAGGTCACCACCGATAATCTTCGCGAGCGCCACCGCCGTCTGTCGTCCGTTGGCGACGAACGCGTAGAGCGGCCAGCGGTCCGTGCGCGGACGCAGCACCGCCCGCGGGCCGCCGTTCACGAACACGTGCACTCCTGCGACGGCCGCTCTCTCGCTGCACCTGAGGGATAAAAACCGGAGGGGGGGGGGGGGAGCGGCGCACCGTCCTCGGCGCGTCTAAAAGTGATGACGACGGCGGTACCGCCGGGGCGGCTGTCGTCGACGACCGACAGCTCCTCCGAGGCGGCGGCGACTCCGACAGCCGACGCAGCAGCGTAGCGCGGCGGCCAGCGCGTCACGCCCACCCGCGTCGTCTCCGCGCCCTCCTAGACACTCGGCCAACAAATGGAAAGGATTACAAGAGAGAGAAAAAAGACCACACCAAATTCAGCAGCAGAAAGTCGAGCTCGCGGTCGGCCAGCGGCGAGTCGCTAATCACGTACGGCCGCGCTGTCTCGGTCGGCAGCATTCGCAGCAGTTTAATCGAGGCCGATTTCGAACACATTTTTTTTTAATTCGAAACAAGCTTCCGAACTTTCGATTGATATACAAATACAACAAAACAATTCCGTCAAACAAGTAAGATGTCAAGTAAACTGTACTTTTGAATTCGTATATTTGCATACTATGGCTTATGTATGTTTAATTTTTTTTTATTATTAGTACGGTACCGACAGTACTCACAAATACATAATTCCGGTTGACACGTTGCACACGATTATCGATCAATTAGCCAATTTTGTGTCACCACCGCCGCTAGCTATTATGTGGTCTGAAGACCCATGATGAGTCTACGAAATAATTGCACGATATAAAGGGGACGCGTCGTTTCTGACGGTGGAGGCGAAACACGGTGGAGGCGGTGGCGGCGAAACACCCACATTTGCAGACAGTACCATACAAAAATAAAAATTTAATTTTTCCGTAAATAAATCTGTACATTTTCGTTTAATTTACAAAAATGCATATAATTTCTATCAATCGATTCAATGATGGCCATTAGCACTGCCATAGTACGCCTAAATTGTCTCAAGCGGAATTGTGCAACGGAGAACCAAGTTTTATCAGCCGTGAAAAGATTGGACACTCATTAGCATTTGTGGCATGTACAGTTGGTGGCTAGTAAACACCTACAGTTCAATTTGTGTTGCAGAACTTCGTCCGACTGTGGTGTGTGCTGTTGAACCGGCCCGCATGAACACGCTGACTGACGCTGTCGTTGTTGCGATTTTCTCACGACCGTTGTACGTATGTCACATGCGAATGTAATTGCCATATATCTGTGACAAGCACTTGCCCTTAAAACAACAACAACAACACCAAACTGCGCACGTTGTCCTGCGCACGTTGTCCTGAGTAGTCAGCTGACTGCGCCGCGGCAGACGTGACGACGGACGCCTCGATCTCTCGGTAGTGCGCCGAGTGCTTTTCTGGGTCGGCCGGCAGTGTCTGCAGTTCCATCGTTGGGGCCGCGGCTACGACCGGAGCTGGGCTCTGCGTGAACCACGCACTTGTCGGCGGCGTCCAGTTCGAGTCGACACCGTCTGTGCTACCGCTACTCTGCCCCGTGCGTTGCTGCTGTATCATGGTCAGCATCGACTGCTGCGCCGCCAGCATACGCTGCACCTGCTGCTCAAGCTCGGTTGACGGCCCTGCGCTGCCGTTTGACGACGGCGCAGTCTGATTCAATCGCAGCGAGCCGCGCTCAGCTGTCAACTGCGTCGCTGCCGGTGTTGTCCAGTGCACGCGCTTCTGCCGGCCTGCCAGCGTGACTGGCGCTACTGCCGGTGGCGGCGGAGACGGCTGTCGGCTGTCGTCCTGCTCGACCGGCCACTGCCGCTGCGGCATGAACCGCCCTGTCTTCACTCGCCGCTCCCAGTCGGCGAGGGAACGGTCTTTCTGTTCTAACTTCTGCTCGGCCTCGCGCAGGCGCTCTTCTAATTCGGCGCAGCGGCTCTCGGCGTTCTCGCGTTCAGTTTCCGCCGACTGAACTGTGCGCGCTTGGCTCACCAAGCTCGTGCTCGCCGCGGCGAACATGGTGCGCAGCTTCTCCGCTTCTAACTGCGCTGCGTGTCGCTCCGCCTTCCTGTACATGGCGGCCTCGTTCGCGTTGAAGGCGGCCGGCAAGCGCAAGCCGGGAATGTCGACTTCTGCGTCGTCGTAGTCGGCGTCGCTCTCGTCTCCGCTGTCGTCGTCGGCGTCGTCGCGCCCGGACTGCTCGTACTGCTGGAGCGCCTCGCGCTCGGTCTGCGACAGCCTAGCAAAGTCGACTAACGTGCGCTTCGGTTTTTTCGGGTATTTCGGCTGCGTGTTGTGTTCGTCGGCGCTCGCCTTCGCTGCGTACAGCTGGCACTCGAAGTGAGCGGGGTTCGCGTCGATGCTGTGTCGCAGCGTTTTCACTCGGAGCGCTCTGTTGTAATCGTGCACCACGTCGCGCAGCGTGCTCAGAGACGGCAGTGGAAACTTTCCACCCTTGTGCGCGACGCGCTCGTCGTAGACGACCTTGGCTACTGTTTCGGCAAACAGCTGGATGTCGGACGGCAAGACAATCGACAGCGTCGACTCTGGCTGGCGCGCCAGCAGGCCCTCAAGCACGAATTTGTCCGGAACGACCCTGCCCAGGCGGAGCGCGATCTCGCCTTCGACGTTCGGACATCTGCTGACGACGTCGTCATGAAGGACCTCGTACTGCTTCACGAGGCAGTACGCCTGCCGAAAGTAGTCACTGAAGGTGAACTGAATGCCGTCGACACGGACCGTCGCGTTGCCGACCTCTTCGGAGTCGATGCCGAAGGTCGGCCCGTTCTGCTTTTCGCTCGCAGTCGAAGCCATCGCTGTGGCTATGGGCAGCGCCGGAAGCGAGCGCGCTTCTCTGCCCGTCGAACGTGCCGCGTCGACACGGCAGGCGTTGTCAGCCTGCGGAGATTCGGGCAGCACCCGATGCGCGACAGCGTCGCGACTTTTACTATATATACAAGCCGACGGTTCTCGTCTTCGAAGTCGCTGGCGCTCTTGAAACGAAGGGGACCCGTGCCCCTCCGCTCTACTTCCTCTGCTTCTGCCTCCGGTCAGCGCCTCTGCCTGATCTGCCTCAGCCTACTGGAAGGTCGCAGCGGACGAGAACGTCGGCGGCCGGCGCTCACCGCAGTGAGCCGCCGTTCGTGCGGATGGGCGGCCGTTCGGGTGCTGACAGTCGGGGTTCAACTCGGGACTTTCTTCGAAACGAAACGCAACCGAACGCCGCACTGGAAACGAGACTGCCGAAGCGCCGAACGACGAAAAGCGTCGACTGACGCGGTCGCGCGACGCTACCGTATCGCTCGAATAAGTTCAAATTGGCGCGTTTGCAAAGAAATTTAACTGCAAGGCAGCGAACGCAACACCAATCACCTCACACACGTGTACGTGTTGTTATGAACAGGCCGTATGCGAGGCTCGCACTTGTTGACAACAGCACACCGACAGGGTTTGAGCGTCGCTTGGGTCATGGTCGAACATTGAGCTCTGGCCGTGGCTGGATGAGAGGGCGCTGTTGCAGACCGGTCGACTTGAGAGGTCGTGTTTGCAGCAGAGCTTGGCGCTGAAGCGTCCTGGGTGGGAAGAGTGTTCGCGCCGTGGGAGTCCGACATTGAAGGGAAGACTGTTGGATAAACATAGTGTGAACATGTATAGGTCGGCTAGTGGATGTTGCTTCAGCCAGCCAACAAACAACCATGTACAAAGTCCGGCACAGGTGATAACGCGCTACTAACGTTTCCTGTCGGCGTTGCAACACGTAGCTACTCTTGCTTTCCTTTCCGCTGTTTCCTTTGGCGCCTCCTTGCCTCCGCCAATAAACAGAAGCGCAAACAACCTACACGTAAGACGCAGTGGCGGATTCGGCAATTTATTTCAGAAGTTGGGGGGGGGGGAAATCGTCGAAGGCGGGGGCGTGTTGAAATGCGAGGTGCGTGGCGATTTTTTGGGGCGTGCTTGGGCAGGTAATCGTCAATTTATGACAATCTTTACATAAAATAGGACCAGGCGAACATTTTGAGATTTTCGCCCGCCGGCAACCATTTGTGCGCGCAAAAGTCGGGGGTCGTTTCTTCGCCCCCTCGCCTTGCCCACCCCCCCCCCGCTTCAGCTCCCCCGATTTCGGGAGGGGAATGGTCCATCCATTCCCTTCCCTTCCCCCTGGATCCGCCAGCGGTAAAAACGGCATCCTTTACGAAGTCTACCGCTGTGAACAGCGCGTCTTGGACATGCGCGCGGTCATAACAATCATGATCAAGAACATTCAAATGGAGTCGTTGCCCATAGACAACCTTGCTCACCCCAGCCGCGCACAATCTCTCGACCACTACGGCACCTTGTCGCACGCCGTCGCTGGTGCAGACCGGTCGGCGGGGAGCTTGTGTTTGCAGAGCTTGAGGGCAGAGTCGACGCCTGACCTTTGGAGATTGCTCGGTGGGCAGCCGGCGTCCTTGGGGAGCGCATTGCGCCGTGGCCCTCAGTTATAACGGGCGGCAAACGTTTCCTGTCGGCACTAGCGGATCCAGACGGGGGGGAGGGGGGTCTCCCCCTCCTGTCAGTTCAGATTTGGGGGGGGGGGGAAGGAGGGGGAGAGATCAGGGGAAAAGATGAAAAGAAGGGCGAACACAGGGAGAAATAGGCACATTTTTACCTTTTCATTGGATTAAGGCACTCACAAGCGAAAAATTTTCGCCTGCGGCGCTGTGGTTCTTTTCTAACTCACGTTTGATTTGGAAGGGAGCTAAAAAATACAGTCAATTTTGTCTATTCCGTGGTAGTGTCGTTTGGGTGGCAAAAGAAATTGACCTTCTCCCCCCTCTGTCAGAAAATCCTGGATCCGCCAGTGCCTGTAGGCGCTTCGACTTTAGTGGAGTGACGTATTGTGTACTCTGCTTAGGCGCGTACATTGTATTGTACTACTATACGTAGTTGGCTGTGTTGCAACACTCTTTCGATTGCGGCGTGCGCGCTGTGCAGAACTGGCCCAGATAGGCGCGCTAACTGATGCACGCGTGCGCGCGCGCGTTAGTTGTCCGGGCTAGAAATGTCGCAATTTTATCGCGACTTGTTGCGAAAGTGCCTGTTGAGAGATGTAATGCGACATATCTGTGACCCAAGGCACTTGCGTGCACGTATGTATGATCAGAGCATTCTAGTGTCGTCTCGACAACTAGTCGGCTCCGCTTCTTGACCCGTTCTGCTGAAGGGAACGGCGAGAGTCTTTGAGAAGTGCGGCGCCAGGATGGGCTGGAGGGAGACGGCGCGCTCGGCGTTGGGCCAGATGAACGCCGAGTACGCGGCGGTTATGGTCATGGTCGGCATCCAGCTGCTGAACACCTACTCGCCACAGGCGATCGAAGACAACATCCGCAGCGGCGTCTCCCAGACGAACAGATCGGCCGCCGACTGGCAGGCAGAAATTGCTGAGCAGGTGGCCACCACAGCGCAGGTTCGCTCGCTCATCGTGAAGCCCCTGGAGATCCTCTTCATGCCCATATTCGGTCGGTGCGTAATTCATGCCGGAATGTCACTGTCATTCGACAAGTTTGTCTCAGGTTCCTGGTCGGACAGCTGGGGCAGGAAGCCGCTTCTCGCCGGCTCCGGCTCGCTCTACGCGCTCAACTGCTTCCTCGTGCAGCTGTTCAACGCGCGCTCCGTGGGCGTGGGCCTCTGGCTGCTCTACGTCGCGTCCGCCCTCGACGCCTGCTCCACCGCAGCTCAAGGGACCATCTTCCCCGCCTACTTGGCCGACGACACCGGACGGGCGGGTCGGCCCTACTACCCGCGGCTCGTCATCTACTGTGAGTGCGACTTGTGACCGAACTAAACTTCGAGTGCTCGGCATCGGGGCATGGTCCGAGCCGTCTAGACGTCTTCTCGGCGGCTGCGTCGAGCGCGGCGCTGGCGTTCATGGGCTACGCTCTTCCGGCGCTGCTCTCGTCGAGTCACGCGGTCGCCTCCGTCGCCTTCCTGCTCAGCAACGCGCTCGTCACCGCGGCCGTCGTCTACATCGTCTTCACTCTACGAGATCTCCCGCCCTACCAAACTCGTGGGACTACTGCCACTAGCATGTCGGGTAGACTGCGCAATCCTCCGTTGGTCCAGATTCGACAAGAAACGTTCGTTTAGACCCAGCTGCGTTGACAATGGCATGCGGGCTGAGCGAAGGACTGAGGAGCTGGTGTCGAAACGGACGCCCTTTTGGCGTAGGCAGCTGGAGGCGTTCACGTGCATCCTCAAGCGACGGTCGGGCCAGAAACGGCTGATGCTCCTGCTGCTGTTCTTGCTCGCCTCCTGCATCGGCTCAGTCGAAACTGGCGAAGATTGTACGCATCGGACCCCCCCCCCAACCCAATCCATGGCGCCATCCACAATCGTTTCTTCAGCACTGCTGGCCATCTACACGCTCAACGCTCCGTTCAACTGGCTCGGTAGCGACCTGGCTACCTACAACTTCTGGCTGCAGCTGATGCGTATGGTCGAACCCTATAAAAATGGCATCGATCAACGAGTCGGCAGAACGTCCGTCTATCTAGGAATCGTCGGCCAAAGCGTGGGCACGGCCACGTTGCGAATGGGCCTCGGCTTCTCCTACAGCGGGATCCTGCTCTTCTCCGGCGTGGCGGCCACCTGCAACGCGTTGGTCATGGTCTACGCTACGCAAACGTGGCACGTGAGTCGTCCAGAAACCAGCACCGCACTGTGGCGCACGCGTAGTAAAGGGGAGGAGACGCGGCGGCAGGTGTACGCGCGGCTGTTCTTCGAGGTGCTGTACTCGACCTCGGTGGGCGCCTCCACGAGGATCGTCCAGGACCTCGTCGACTCGGACGAGGTTCGGCTATATCTGCTGCTGTGGCGGGGGGGGGGGTTCATGTCGACTTTAGAATTTTCTCCGTCACTAGATGGGCCGCGTGCTGGGCATGATGGCCGTGGCGACGCGCGTCAACGTGCTGCTCCAGCAGCTCGTCTTCAATGAGATCTACAAGCGGACGCTGCGCACCACGCCGCGCGCCGTCTGGCTCGGCTACGCCGCCCTCAGCGCTCTCGTCACCTGCCTCTGGATTGGAGGACACCTAATCTACAAGAGGCACCACCACGCTCCAAGAACCGAGGACGCCGCAACACGTCTCATCGACAAGCAGGGTGTGAACACCTACGATTCGCTAAACTCTTCCTAAGCGCGATTGGTGCTACAACGTGCAGAATGCTTTGTGAACAGAATAGACGAGTAAACCCAAATGGAAATGATATGACACCGGCAAAAATGACACGGATAAAAATGACATGCTCGTAGTCATGGCATCAAAATGATCAGTTCTGAATTTTGTAGCTGTGAGAAGTTACCACAACCACAAATTCTGATTCATTGTTGCTCTCTAACGCAGCGCTGCTGCGTTTGGCTGTGTTATCCAGGCTTTGCTAGAGTTCCACATTTTTAAATCTTGAATAACTCCGGCAACTTGAATAACGACAATTCGAAATCATTGCTCCCTTACTGAAGACCCGCTGTATTTGGAGTATTAGGTGTGCAGGATTTGTTAGAATCATCTTGAACAACTCAGGTAAACGACAAGATTTCGGCCTGCAATTTATGTGTAGGTGGGTAGACAACACAAAAGATGTGTTGACAATTGTCCGTTGGGCATCAAACCAAAAGAAACAAGCACGTGATGCGCGTTCAAATGCTACTCCCCCCCCCCCCTTCCGAATTATACTCAGTTTCAAGATATGGAATATGATGGAGGCATCGTAAAAACATCTCGAGTTGTCCCTTCAAACCAGCAAGCAACAACATCTACCACTACGGCTAAAGGGAAATACTGCACTTTGAAAATTTTACATCTATATTGCGAAAAATTTACATAACTACAATTACAATTAACATTCGGGAACACTGGTAACTAAAATTTGCATATTGCGGAAGTTCAAAATTTGAGATAGAGTGTGTACTGTCTCGTGAGCTGCTTCACAAATTGCTGTTGTGATTCAAGAAAAGGTTTTGGTTTGCTCATTGTTTTGGCATGGCGTCCCTAAGTATGCGCGGCGGCAAGTTGCAAAGCAGTCAGCATCTGGAGGGCAGCAAACCGGCAGTGTTTCCACTGGAAAAGGTCGCTTTGTTTTGTTTTTTTTTGCGCTTTTCCTTTGCTTTTGTTTTGCAGTCTCAGCCAAAAGTGTCGGGCTCACCGTCCGCGGAGAAGCGTTTCCGCACGGACGTCGAGCAGGCTGCTGTCGGTGGTGGTGGTGGCGGCGGCGGTCGGTCCGATCAGGTTTTCTTGGCGTCCGCCGTCGGCAGGCAGTACCTGCGATCCGCTTAGCTTCAGCAGCCGACTGCGGCGACGGCGGCTGCGTGCGTGTGCAACCGGCCGGCGGGCACGGTGTCGTGCTGCCGCTGCGGCATGGTCTTCCCGGGCCGCGCGGAGCGCCGCTGTCCCGCCCACCCCAACCAGCGCCACCTCATGGACCACGCGCTCTGCGTCGACAAGACCTGCCGCTCCTCGGCGCTCGTCGAGCACTGAGTCCGACACCCCAAGGCCGCTTATCGATATTCGCGCGCCGAGCTGGCGCGCGCCTTTCTCGTGCACCGTCCCTCGCCCGCATCCGCGTTTGTACGTCGTTGGTGGTTGCTGCGCGAATAACGGTACCGGCAGGGATGATTCGTCGGACAGAAACACACGCGCGCAGCACGACGCACGAACCCCGTCGTCGAGTTTGCTATTGTGATGAGATGCAAAGCGCGCTGAATTGGTTAGTTGAACAGTAGGCGCCGTCACGCACGCCTGAGTGAGCGGTAGCAGCTGCTCGGCTGCCCACTTGGGTTTCGCTTTACGTGCCGCGTCAAGCACCACTAGACAGCAGAACTGTTCCGTAGTTTACACGCCGTCCATACAACGGAACGGCCAGCTGCTTTGATCGTGCGTCACTTTGATCGGGCTTGCTGCCGCACGGTAGCCGTCGACGGAAGCTTACAGTTGCCGAATTTTGCAGTACCCTTGCGCCCAACTCGTCGGCATGTATTGCGGCTCTGTTCTTCTCTGCTGCGTCCTTGTGGGCTTCGCGGCTGCCGCGCCAGCCGTTTCCGACAGCGGTGACCCTGCATCGGTGCTGGATGAGGAGGACGCCACCACGACGCTAGCAGCTCCACCCGCGACAACACCGACAACGACCGCGGCGTCGACAACAACCGCCGGGACAACGACGACGCCGCCAGGAAACAAGACGACAACGGCCGTTCCCACTACAACGAGCCGTGGGCAGCCGACGGCAGCCTCGTCGACGACAGCTAGTGAAGCGACGACAACCGCTCCATCGAGGACCACTAGCTTAGAGACGACGCCGACAACCGCTGCTCCGTCGACAACCAGTGGTGAAGCGGTGTCGACGGGCGCCCCGTCGACGACCACCGTCGTGGAGACGACACCGACAACAGCGGCTGCGTCGTCGACGACGACCGTTGTGGAGACGACGCCGACAACAGGAGCTGCGTCGACCACAAGCGGCACACTGACGACGGTCGCCCCGTCCACGACAACTGCAAAGGCTACGACAGCGTCTGCGTCAACTACGACTGGAAGAGAGACGACGCCCGTAGCGACGTCTCCAACGACAACAACTGGGGAAGTGACGACGACGGCGCCGGCTCCGTCGACGACCGCCGCCAACAAGACAACCGCTTCGCACTCCACGGAGACGAGCAGCGCGACATCAACCCAGCACGGAGCCAACAGCACGACTGAGTAAGTATCGTGTCGTTAGGTTGACAAGAAATGAACAGTGTGGTGCGAATTGCCCGTCTTGGTCGGGTGACGAATCATAGGGACCTTTTTAATTGCTTGCAGGGCTCCATTGACCACCACCGGTTCCAGTTCGTCGGCAGGCTGGTTGTCGGCGGTCGTCTGGCTTGCAGTCGCCATTGTCGGCCTGCTTGTCATCGTCGGCGTCGTCTACTGCCTGACCAGGGGAAGAAGCGGCTCGCTCTTCGGTGCCGGCTAGTAACCCGCTCTTTACGACTGCGTGATTAAACACAACAACGACATCCTAGCTTGTAGTGGTCACTTGCCTGCACACCCACCTTCAATGGATACTCGCTCGCTGCGTTCGAGAGCTTTTTCAGTATGAAATGGAAAGAGTAGTGTATTATGCAATTGCTAGTGTCAATGGAAATAGTAGTTTTCATGATCACAAATCACAGGCAGCACAGTTGCGAGAAACGATGTCCGGGTGAGTATAACAAGAGACGGTTACAACAGTAAGTTCCTGTCAAATATGTTTTTGATACGGTAGTAACCTTTAATAATACCGTAACCTACTCATTGCATCCGTACTTTCATGTTCGTTTCTACAGTAGCGCATTTAGTAATGTATTTGTGTTGTTCAAAATGACTATTGGAGCACTGTACTGAGTACATGGGTAAAGCGGCCGAGTTCATTGGGTGCTGCAACTGATAACTCCTTGTGGCATGTGGCGTGTGCAAAGTTCCCGTGGACGGTTCACAGTGTCATAACATTTGCCCGGTGAAGTCTGTGTAACACTCGCTATTTCGCTTGTGCAAGTCAGCTGCTGCCTGCTGCCTTCTATCTCTGTTGACAACTTCCATTGGACTGTAAAGCCATAGCCGGCATGTCTGCGCCAGTCAAGGCTGTGATTTTTGACTTGGGAGGCGTGTTGGTATCCTCCCCTATGGCCGTGTGGAATGGTGCGTTGAGGAAACGAAATTATGTAGGAATTGTCGACATTTCCGCATACATTGGCTTGGCAGAGTTTGAGAAGAAGCGCGGCCTCAAGCGCAAGTCGCTGGTCACGACGCTGCTCTCGTCCTCGTTCGTCGACAGCTGGCAGGCGCTGGAGCGCGGAGAGCTGCTCGTCCCCGACTTCGAGCGCCTCTTTCTCACCGCCTACAATGCACAGGTGAATTATAAAGTTTTGCACCAAAGGTGCTCTCCCACGAAAAAAACGGGACATTAGCCAGTTGGGGGGGGGGGGGGTTTGACCCCCTACACCTCGGACCACCCACCCCCAATCCCCCAGCAGTCCCATTGCTGCTCCGGCCGAGCAGCAGAGGCGTTAACGACGCTCGCGCTCTTCTCTATGTACGCAATATTCAGAATATTCAGAACGGCACGGCGTTGACGTCGCTGCCGCTGATCTCGGCGAGTCTGACGATGGCGGGCAGTGCGGACACGCGGCCCCATGCCGACATGCTGGAGGCGGTGAGGCGGCTGCGGGCGCGCGGCGTCCAGACGGCCCTGCTCACCAACAACTTCCTCTTCGACCGCGAGGCGCGACAGCCCACCACGCCCTTCCGTCCGGACGACGGCCTCTTCGACGAGGTCCCATTCGTTGTGCCCAACCGGCAACGTTGCGCGAGTAAACGTACGCCTGGTGAGACGCGTCTGGAAAGGCCGGTAGAGGGAGAGGTTGAGATGGCCATTGTTCTTGAAAAGGAAGGGGACGTCAGAAAATATTGGGATGGATCTTATGCATTGAATTGAATTTTGGCTTGAACTGGTATCTGTTTCGTCAAGGTACGCGTGAGCTTGACTTCGAGGAACCGTTATAATCCCCCCATGACATGTCTGTTCTCTCAGATCGTGGAGTCATGCAAGGTAGGACTGCGCAAGCCGGACGAGCGGATCTACCGTCTGACACTGGACCGACTTCGCTGTCGACCCGAGGAAGCGGTCTTCCTCGACGACCTCGGCGTCAATTTGAAGCCTGCCAAAGCGATGGGCATCCGCACGATCAAGGTGGGTTGGGTTGGGGCATCGCAAGGAACAGCTATAGACCGAGTTGCTGTTGGACTAAGGGCAACGCTAGGAGGCGGTCAATGGTCCGTGCAGCATGCCCATCTCCTGCCTTTAGCCACGAGGGCTGCCAAGTACGTTCGGAACCTGCAATCTAGGGCAGCGACAGCACTAGAAGATCCATTGACAGGGAAAAATCCTCGTCAATCAGTGGGCCCATCAGGAGTCGAACCCGGAACCGTGCTGCACGCAAGAGGCCGAATCTCGACCACTGGGCCATTCGCTGGCCGCTGCAGACTGAGTCCGACCTTTGTCATCAGGTGTCGGACCCCGTGTCGGCGATTGTCGACCTGTCGACAGTTGTCGGCTTCGACCTGGGCGCGATTCCCGGCACGGTTGTCGTGCCCGACAAGTTCCAGCTACCAATGGACCGACTCGTGCCATACGTGGCCAAGTTGTTGGGCATAGCTGGAGAGGTCCGAAACACGGTGGTACTCCGAAAATTTGGCCACGGCCAGTCGAACCCCACGTACTACTTCAAGATCGCCGACAGACGGCTGGTGCTGCGCAAGAAGCCGGTAAGCCGCTGCAAATAGTTCATGGAAGGGCTAATGACTCATGCCAAATGACTCTCATTGGCTGCAGGTTGGTCGCTTGCTGCAGTCGGCCCACCAAATCGACAGGGAGTACCAGGTCATGAAGGCGGTGGGACAGCAGGGCGTGCCCGTCCCCGACATGGTCCACTTCTGTCACGACGACAGGTGCGCGTGACTTGGAGAGTGAGGCCACGTCTGCTCATGTTGGCTTGGGGGGGGGGGGTGAATAGACCCACTCCAGGCAAGATCTCGAAGATGATCCGTCCCCCCATTTTTGCTCTGAATCATCAAGCCAGTTATTCGCGTAAGATAGCAACATTTTGAGATGACCCCCGCCCCTGAAAAGTCGCCCTCTCTTCCCCGAAAAAAACCCTTGCACAATTCCCGTGGCAGCCTTCTGCAAAACTCGTTTTGCCCCGCTGCAGCGTCATCGGCACTCCATTCTATCTGATGGAGTACGTGCCGGGCCGGCTCTTCGCCAGTCCCAAGCTGGAGGGCCTCTCGCCCTCGGAGCGCCGGAGCGTCTACCGGTCCGTCTGCGAGGTGCTGGCCAAGATCCACGCGGTCGACCTCAAGAGGGCGGGCCTGGACGGGTTCGGCACCGCCGGTGGCTTCCTCAGGCGGAACCAGGCGCGCTGGCTGCGCCAACAGCGCTCCAGCAAGACGACTGACAGCCCAGTTTTCGACAAGCTCACCAGCTGGGTCGACCTGAACATTCCAGAGGAAGATCGATGCTCGCTCATTCATGGAGACTTCAGGTGACGACGATAGGCACTTACAGTAGGTACTACTGTAGAGAGTGGAGGATCGACAAAGGTGTAAGTGACCATTGTATCTGCTGTGGGGGGGGGGAGAGTGTATCTCCTCAGATTTTTGAATAATTCAAGGGGGAGGGTTGTCACCTGCCCGGAATAACTTGATTTGGTACCAACTTTTGTTGGCGGGCGCAAACCTCAACAACCCTTTGCGACGTGTTGAACACTGCGCCGCAGGCAAAATGTTTTATGTTCGTGCGATACATGCTGCTTTGCACAATAGACGTCAAAGGTCAAAGCACTTCTGGGGGGGGGGGTTGAGGAGAGCGTATTCGGTGCAGGTTGGACCGAAGCGACCGGGGGGGGGGGGGTAATCCTGTTTCGTGAACGGATTGTCTGGAGGTGGGGGGGGGGGGGTTGGGGGGGGGGGGGGGGACCCGCACCTACAGGGTTTTTTTTTTCGAGTGCCACATTTTTATTTTGAATAACTCCGGCAAACGACAAGCTATTGACTTGAAATTTTAACTGTAGGTAGACAACACTCTAAGGTTTTGTTGACAATTGGCCCCATGAGAATCCGTTTTGAAACCAGTGCATGGCACTCGTTTGAGTTTGAATGGTACTGTCCATTCCTGACTGGTGCTTTAAGCGTGTTGCTTGCATCTCTCTGCTACTCGATGAGTCATTTTTTGGACAACCATGCTTTCCCATACCATTTTGGAATGTCCTGTATCGGTACTTATCATTGCATGCCGATTTCGAGATGTTTGCTCAAGTTCAAGCAATCATTCCTCACACAGCAAAACGAAAATGACCGTAATATGGCTTAAGATGCAATCGAGTGTAACTCGCGGGTTTTAAAACGGATTCTCATGCGGCCAATTGTCAACAAAACCTTAGAGTGTTGTCTACCTACAGTTAAAATTTCAGGTCCATAGCTTGTCGTTTGCCAGAGTTATTCAAAATTAAAATGTGGCACTCGAAAAAAAAAACCCTGTATAAGGACCGGGGGGTATGCGCGTCGCAGGATGGACAACTTGCTGCTGCACCCGACGGAGCCGCGCGTGGTGGCGGTGCTCGACTGGGAGATCTCGACGCTGGGCGACCCCCTCACGGACGTCGCCAGCTTCTGCTTCGCCTACTTCGTGCCCGGCGGCAGGGACATCTTCGGCTTTGGAGGTGAGTGCGTGCGCTCTGCGCCCCCTTCGAGAAAGCCAGGGGGGCTGATGGCGGCCGGCCTTTTGTAACTGTTGCCCTTATTGCACCTCGCACAGCGACGGACAATGAAGGAATGGGTGCTCCAGTGGTTGTGGCTTCGCGAGGTGGGGGGCGCCACCCTTTTAGCGAATTCTCCTGACTGCAGGAATGAAAGGCGTTGCCCAGGCGATGCGAGCGTTCATCCCTCGCCTTCCAAGGGGATTTTCAGTGGGGCCCCCTGGTGGGAGTCGAACCCCCGAGGAGCTCGAGAACGCACCCCTAAACGACGCCCTAGACCACTGAGCCACTCGCTGCTTGCCTTTCCGCAGGCCTGCTCGACATTCGCGACCGCCTCGCCGAGTGGGGTCTTCCCAGCTTCGAAGAGTTCACCGCCGACTACTGCCGGACGGCCGGCCTGGCGCCTCTGTCGGCGGACCAGTGGTCCTTCTACATGGCGTTCATCTCCTGGCGCTACTCCGCCATGATGCAGGGCATTATCAAGCGCATGCACATGGGTGCGTGCGTGCGTGCGTGCGCGGGCATGCGAACTGTCCGCTGACACGGCAGGACAGGCGCCGATTCAGGCACGTCGTCTAGCGGCTCGGCCTCTCGACTCGCGGCATTGGCCGGCATTCCAGAGCTGGTGGCCGGCGTGGGCTGGTCGCTGGTGGAGCGCCAGGCGGCCGCCTCGAAGCCGCCGCCTCTGGAGGCGGTGGCCCCTGTCGTCACGGCCGGCCAGCTCGTCGTCAGCCCCGAGGCGCTGCCGCGCCGCGCCAGATGGTTCTACGCGCACGTCAAGGAGTTCGTAGAGGAGAGAATCCTGCCGATCGAGAGGGAGCTCTTCGCCTACGCGGAGGGACCCGACCGCTGGACGCCCAATCCCAAGCTGGAGCAGCTTAAGGCACTCCCCCCCCCTTCTTTTTTCTTCGGCCCACGGAGTGAGGCTAGCGATCTCCAATTCAGCAAGAGGCGAAGACCAGGGGCCTGTGGAACCTGTTCATTCCCATCTCGCTCGACAAGGCCCGCTACGGCGCCGGTCTCACCAACATGGAGTACGCCCACTGCTGCGAGCAGATGGGCCGGTCGCTCTTCGCGCCGGAGGTGAGGATCGAAGAATTTTTTTTTTGGAATTCTGGAATTTTGAGTCGCTTTAGGTGTTCAACTGCAGCGCGCCCGACACGGGCAACATGGAGGTGCTGATCAAGTACGGCAACGAGGAGCAGAAGCAGCGCTGGCTGCGCCCCCTGCTCGAGGGAGACATACGCTCCTGCTTCGCCATGACCGAGCCCGCGGTCCGTGCGTGCGTGCGTGCTCGCGTGAGTGCGTGCGTGCGTGCGTGCGTGCGTGCTTGCTTGCGTGCGTGCGTTCGCTAACAGCGAATGTCCTGTGCGGTAGGTGGCTTCGTCTGACGCGACCAACATCACGTCTTCGATCGTCCGACGCGGTGACTCCTACGTGCTCAATGGACGCAAGTGGTGGATCACTGGCGAGTGCCCCCCTTCGCTGTCATTTCGGTGCGTCATCGTTCCCCTGACATTTTTCAGGCGCGGGCGACCCTCGGACGCGCCTCTGCATCTTCATGGGCAAGACGGACTTCTCGGCGGCCATGCACAAGCAGCAGAGCATGGTGCTCGTGCCCTTCGACGCCCCTGGACTCCGTCTCGTCCGCAACCTCTCCGTCTTCGGCGCCCAGGACCCCCCGAGTAGGCAAACGAAATTTATTTTCTTGTTTTTCCCCGTAAAACAAAAACTTGCAGCGGGCCACAGCGAGCTGTCCTTCGAGAACGTCGAGGTGCCCCTCTCGAACATGATCAAGGGCGAGGGCTGCGGCTTCGAGATCGCCCAGGGCCGTCTGGGACCGGGCCGGATTCACCACTGCATGCGGCTGCTCGGCCACTGCGAGCGCGCGCTCGAGCTGACCAAGCAGGGGGTGGGGGATCGTGGCGCGGTCGGTCGGCACTCCTCAGATGCGCGCTCGCGCAGGCCGCGTCGCGCACGACGTTCGGCAAGGCGTTGCTGCAGCGCGAGCGCGTGAGGGCCGAGATCGCGCGCTCGCGCATCGACGTCGACCAGGCGCGTCTGCTCGTCCTCAAGGCGGCCCACATGATCGACGTCGTCGGCGCCAAGGTGCGCGCGCGCGCGCAATGAGCGACCGGTCGAGCGACCGCTTTCGGCTCCCTCTCTAGGGCGCGACCAAGGAGATCGCAATGATCAAGGTGCTCGTGCCGAAGGTCGCGACCGAGGTGATCGACAGGGCCATCCAGGTTCGGCTCCGTTTTTCGGGGTCTGTGAGAGGGCGGACAGGGAAGAGAGCGTGCGCGCAGGTGCACGGTGCGGCTGGCGTCTCGGAGGACACGCCTCTGGGCGCGCTCTACATCGCGGCGCGCAGTCTGCGCATCGCGGACGGACCGGACGAGGTGCACGTCCAGGCGGTCGGCAAGATCGAGATCAGACAGTCGAAATTGTAGCGGCCGCGATGACCGATTTCGAGATTTCTAAACGTTGTGTTAGAGCGTGATACTCGATCGGGAAGAGAGCACAGCCTTCGTAGGGTAGGGTGCGCTGCGAAATTGAAGTAGCGATCGGCGTGTCTGTCGGCAAGACGTGGGGGATTCGATCACTGTCATGTTTTCCTGTCGGTCGCAAGAACGCTTCACAGTTTCTCCACACCGTAAGTAGGCTGGCCGTTGACGCTCGGATAGACGGCGCCCGTCTGCGCCGTGTGGAATGGCTGCGCCGTCGGCCCCATGTAAGGCGGCGGCTGTAATGGAGAAACGAATGTTACGGATATTCATACGACAAGGCGGCGGCTGTAATGGAGAAACGAATGTTACGGATATTCATACGACTATGTTGGGGCAGACACGAGTACCACCGCTTGCGACTGAGAGGCGAGGTGGCGCTCTTTGTCGCGGAAGTAGCGGTAGCAGGCGAGCACGACCGTGAACAGCCACACGTAGACCATGGCCGCGAGCAGCAACACGATTCCCGTCACTAGGGCTACGACTGCGACGCCTGGAAAAGCAATGGCTACATAGTAGTACAGTATTCATGTGCCATGCTGAATTTTTGGGAAACGTCGAACGCTGAAAACGGCGAAAACTAAATTTTTTGGCTTGAACAAAAACCTCGGGCGTATATAAATATAACCTCAAGACCGTGCGTGGTGATTGGGAACTCACTTCCGCCCACGAGCACACCCATTCCGTTGTCACCGGCGTTGGCCGCCATCGTGACTCCGAAGGCGAAGACGACGATGGTGAAGATGCCGTAGAGGGCGAGGAACGCGATCGCCAGCGCCTGCGGTGACACGCGTGCGTGCGTGCGTGCGTGCGTCCGTGCGCGCGCGCGCGCACCTGGACAACGAGATGCGGCATGAGGAAGAGCGCCTTCTGCTCGACGAGTCCGTAGACGAGGCAGCCGACGACGACGAGCAAGATGACAATTTCGGCCACGGCCGTCCAGACGCTCACGGCGTGACTGGGCTGCATCAGCTGCGCCCAGCCGTCCAGCCAGGCGGTCACGTTCTCCGCCGCCGCGCGCTGCTCCGTCGACAGCGTTCCGTTCGCCGCTCCCGCAGTCGACAGAGACCAGCTGTCGGCACACGCAGCCGACGTCGACAGGCGCGCACAGCGCGCGGCCGGCCCACCTGCTCTTGACGGCGTTGTCGAACGTGACGAGCGTGATCAGGTTGAAGAGCTGCCCGATGACGCCGATGCATTCGAGCACCGCGAGAATGGTCGTGCCCGTCTGGGGAACGGCGTCGCGCTCGCGCGTCGGCGGCAATTCGCGCGCGCAATTCACAAACGCACCTTGGCGTGACACGCCCTGCAGCAGCATCGGTAGCGCGGCGAGAACTCGTCGAACATCCTCGAATTCCAAAGTCGTCAGACACCGAGTCGCCTCGACTTCCGAACCGCAGGTCGCCGGTGGCCGCTCGCTTGTTGTTGACAACCGGGGGCGTTGTGTCGCCAGGGGAGAAGCTGGGCCGTCGACTGGAGGTGCATTGAAGCGCGCGCCAATCATTTCTATTGCGCGGATTACGAGCCGACCGCCCGCTGTCGTTGGCGCGGAAGCAGCCGCTGCTGCTAGGCATTGTGCGAGCTTATCGCGTGTCGACGCGTCGACGCATACAATTTCGCACGCCTCGCCAGCTATGGTGTACTCCGCGGGAATTGCTTGTTCGAGCAGTAGGCGGCAACTACAGTATGCTTTGGATTGTCGTCGCGTAATAGGGAAGATCGTCTACTCAAGTCTACTGACTGGTTTTAATAGCCAGCGTTTCGATTAACCAGCAGCAACGGACCGTGACCGCTGATATCCAGCGATGACGTACGCACCTACCATGCCGACCCCAATAAAATCCGGTCACGGCAGTTGGCGAAAAAAATTACAGGGCAATTCAATAGTACATACACGTTTCTGTCTACGCAGTATCAGGCTTGGCTGCAGTGTGGCGCGGCGGACAGGGGAGCTGACCAACAAGCGTAAGGTCGCTGTTTCCAAACCGGCTGCTGACGTTGCTATTGGAGGAATCCCGCAAGGGACGAACGCAACATTTCGTACGGCTTCGGCACGAAATCCTTGTCATCCTGGGCGGCCCACCTTCTTCGAGGGTGAAGAGCGCCATTGCGTGTCATTGCATAGTAGCGATGTAATGTCACGATGCATCGCCTGTCGTACTCTGCACTGTGCAGCGTTGGTGCTTGGATGAATAAAACCGATTTGATTCGACTTTCCCAATATTCCTCCGTACAGCTCGCGAATACATACAGCCAGGTACAGAGACGGTGCTATGAGACTGAGTAACCGTAGCCGCCGACGCTCTGGGTGGTCTGGCGGGCGGGACCGGCGTCGGGGGCGTTGAGTCGTCGCACGAGCGCCTCTCCGACGCAGCCGAAGCGGACGCGCAGCTCCACGTCGCTCGGCAGCTCTTCCGCACACACCGACGCGTAATAGTCGGCGCTCGCGCTCTGGAAACATGAAGACGCGATTAGAGAGACGACAATGAGGAGGCCCAGTTTTTTAAGAACCACGAAATAATTCGGAGTAGGGAGACGGACTCTGCTGAATTGAAGGGGGGTAGCCAACGGGTTTGGCTAGCGGTTCGGGCAAACAGCCCGGACATCTTAGACGAGCAATTTATAAAGGTGTTGAGACTTTCTTTCGACCCGTTACGAGCCTTTGTATTCGCCAAAAAGTAGGTGCGCTAAGCACAATTTCTCTCTCACCGCCTTGTACTCTGTCCCCTCCCCAAGTTTTCCATTTCGGGGAGGGGGGGGGGGGTAGGGCATCCCCCGGATCCGCCACTGTAGCGACCAGCCCACCAGTAGCGTCTGCCGGATCTGGTCGAGGCACTGTCGGTCGGCGACCGACTTGGGGGCGCGCTCCAATTCGCTGAGGTAGAGGCCCAGCAAGGGGCTGTCCAGTAGCACCGTCTTGAACACCTGAGCGGGGGGGGGGGGGGGGGGGGGTTGGGGGCGCCAGTGAGAGGGGGGAGGCTCGCTCGCCTGCGAGCCCAGGTCCTTGTCGGCGAAGAAGCAGAGCGCCGCGTAGGCGACGAGCGCGTCCACACGGCCGCCGCCGCCGTCGAGAAGGCGCTGCCGCAGCCAACGGACGACGCGGCCGCGCACGCCGCTCGTTGGGCCGTCGTACTTCCTGAGTGAGGTGGGAGGGGCAATGCGGGTGACGGAACGGGAAGGGACGCCCTCCCGCATGGCCAGCGCAATCGCGGATAGTCTCCCTCTGGGACGCCACGGAGGGTTTTTGTTGTGTTCAACTCGAGGATAAAGTAGCACCCAAATAGCGCGACTCAGATGGCATGTTGACTAACTCTATAAAAAACACGGACAGACAAGCTATTCGGGTGCAAAATGGCGGCTCTACATACGCCACCCTCTCGAACCTGCTCCCCTTGACCTTGGTCAGACCAAAGGCGGCACTCATGACTCGGGGACGGGGGGGGGTGGGTGACAGGACAATGAGGACGCACTTGCAGAGGGAGGCGAGTAGACGGGCGGCGAGCTGACGGACGAGCAGCTGGGGCGCGACGTCGGCGTTGGCGGGTGCGGAGCGCCGAGACACGACGCAGCTGAGGATCGCGGGCAGCAGCAGGTGCAGCTGCAAGCAGCCGACAAAAAAACGCCGCCGTCGACAAGGCTCTCGCTGCTCTGCGAGGTGACGGACGGACGACGCACGTGCTTCTCGAGGTTGACCGCCTCGTTCTCGAGCAGCGCGCGCACGATCTTCAGGAGGGCGGCCAGAGCCGAGCTGCCGCCCAGCGTCAGGTTGAGGCGGATCTGGACATGCCAGATTATGACGTCATCACCCCTCTAGACACGGCACCGCACAGCCAGCCAGCCACCCCTTCTGCGACGAACACGACGAGTCGGGGAAGGAGCGCCTGCAGTCCCGTGTCCTTCCTCAGACTTTGGATCGCTTGCTGCAATTGAGACATCGCGCCCAACACTCAGTGCTCAAGGTTTGAGCCCGCGCGTCCACTCACGTCTCTGAGAGCGGCGTCGGAGCCGACGCAGGCCTCGGTCACCTCCTTGAAGAACTTCTGCTGCTCCTGCAACAGCCGCGTGTCGCCTCGCCAAGCAATCTACCCCGTCTGCAATCTAGACGAAGAAGTGACCAACCATGGAGAGGACGTGGGTCGCCGTCTCTCGGACGATGCCCGGCTCCTGGCGAGGGAGCGGCAGCGGCTCGCCGGCGGACGTGTCGGCGCCGACTAGCTCGGCTGCTTTGCCGTCCACGGCCGACTCGGCCGTCTGATCGCCATCGGCCGCGTCGGCGCCGACTGCGGGGGCGGCGTCGGGTCGCTCCTCGAAGACGGGATTCTCGGGGATGGCCGGTTGCACGCCGTCGATCGCCAGCCAGTGGCCTGCACGAGCTCGAGTGCGTCCTCTCGTCGGCAGCCACTAGAGGCGGTGGTCACCTTGAATGGAGGTCTCTAGGGGCGCCTTGGGCGTCGCGTTGTTGCGAATGAACTGGCCCAGGTCGATCTCGGAGCGGGGCGCGACGAAGAGGTCGCGACCGCGCGAGCCGCCCACGCAGTCGAAGGCGCCGCCCTCGGGCAGCGCGAAGCCGTAGACGGGCTGGAAGCGTTGGCGCCGATGGACGCGTCGTCGCCACGCACGGCGAGAATCGACACCTCGGAGCCGAGGCGTCTGAGCGCACAGTCGACGTCGGCGGCGCCGAGACGGCGGCGCTTGGCGCGAAACGCGAAGCCCACCGCCTCCCTGACGACCGTCGACAGCGCGGCGTTCACCTCGCTCGTCAGCGCCCGCCCCGCCCCCTCAGCGAGCTCGTCGGAGGCGCTCAAAGACTCGGCTACCGTCTAGAGAAGAACCATATCGGCAAACCATTGGTCTTTTTCAGATGGTAATAAGAAAAATCACCTTGACAAACTCTTCGGTGAGCTGACTAGATTCGCTGGAACTCGGTTCCATCCTCTCGTGACGCGCACTGTACCAGGACGATTCGATTTCGATTGCTCGATTATCGACAAGTTCTCATCCGACTTTCGGCGAATTTCTTGTAGACGCGTTTAAAAAGTCCGTTACCGTACTCCATCGACACATTTTTCTTTGAAAAACGAATATATTGTATCACAGTCACAACAATCCCTGCGTATTGTAGGCTGCAGGTACGTTCATCCGAGTAGATTGCACTTTTTGTTTTTCTTTGGGTTTAGGTACCTATTCGTCATATATCTTGGCCGGCCGTGTGGCATTGCGCTTGCGTGGGTGCGTCTGCGTACGTTGGGTACGTACATACGAGCTCCAAAAGCGAGAGATCGGACAGTCAAAATTGCAGAGGCCACAATCACCAATTTTTGACACACGCTCAGCCCCAAGAGGGGCTAATTATAGGGTTTACGGTATACAGGCAGATGCGAACTGTAGTACATGTGTAGGCACAAGGCCGGACTATCTGGCGGGCCGGGCCGGGCCGAGATGTGCAGGCCCGTGCTCATCCTTAGTACACACGGCTGGACGGCAAGACGTTGTTTTTGCAGTGAGAACCCTAATCTCAGTCGCTAGCGGATCCAGGATTTTCTGACATAGCGGAGAGAAGGTCAAATTTTTTTATCGCAGTTTATTCAAAAAAGTCAAGGTTTTGGCCCAGGGCCCGTATGCTGACAACAATTGGTACTCGAATTAAATTAGAGCGCTCTAATTCAATCGGGGTTGGCAAACGATACGCCACTTGTATTCATACCTGTAACCGGGAATTGGACCTGGGGGGGGGGGTCCGAGCGCTTTCTGGGGGGGGGTGGGGGGGGGTGGAAATCTGGAGGAGGAGGGGGGGGTCTGGGCAGAAAAAATGGGCAATTTTTGGTCTATTTTTAGTCAAAAAATACACTGTAAAAGCCTGAAAATAGGTACTTTTTAGCCGAAATACACTGTAAATAACGCAAACTAGACACTTTTGGGTCGATTCTTGCTCAAAAACACTGTACAAAGTGCATTTATTTAGCAATATAGTATGTAGTAGAAAGTTTTCAAAAAGTCTGGGGGGGGGGTTGGGTGGGGTTTCGCACGAACCTGGGGGGGGTTGGGGGGGTGTGGGGGGGGGTCAAAACCAGCAAGTGGGGGGAGGGAAGCCCCCAAACCCCCCCCCCAGTTACAGGTATGCTTGTATTCTTCAGCACGTAAGAATTAGAGTGGTATACGGTACTTGAATAAAATTAGAGTGAGGCACTCGAATTAGAGTAGAGCGACGCACTTGAATTAGAGTGGCACACACACATAAAATTAGAGTGCTCCTACCCACTCTAATTTGCCGATTGTGCTAGAATTGTTTGCACACTTGCAACACATCTTGAGATTAGTTGGTTGTCATTATTCTATGGCTGCAAAGCGAAAGAATTTAGAGAAGAATAAAAAAAACTGACTGATAAGGAACTGTGCCAGCGGTTTTGTTTTGACCACGAGACAATCTATCTTACGGATGTAGAGTAATTGTTGAGTGAGATGTGGGGACGACCGGCAGCACCGTACAGCACGCTGCCAAGTCATCGGACCCCCACAGCTGCGCTTCCTGTGAATTGCGTTTGTGCGTTTTGTGCAGTGCGGCTACGACAGCCAAAGTCGTAGTCGTCGCGCCGTAGTCGTAGCGACCGTCAAGCCTGGTTCCGTTGCCGCCCGCTAGGCGCAGCCAGGTGTCGCTAGCAGTGCGTCCCTCCCGCGTCCATTCAAATCCCTCCCTGGTGATTGGACGACGCACGCGTGGGCGTACGCGCGTTTCCGCTCGCGTGACATACGCCGACCGTTGGTCACTCTTCCGTTTTCCCCGATCCCGAACCGTTTTTCTCTCTCTCCCCCCCGCTCGCGGCGAAGCCACCGTGCGACCTTTCTGCGTCTTGCACGTGTTGGTGACGGGCCGAATAGTGCAGCGTCGTTGGACGGTCGTACCCAAACCTGCACACGAGCCGTTCGCCTCGACCTCTGGCGGCAGCCCCGTCACGTC
Source organism: Paralinhomoeus sp. GSCO2_6 (assembly GCA_030248085.1). Classification (NCBI taxonomy): domain Eukaryota; kingdom Metazoa; phylum Nematoda; class Chromadorea; order Monhysterida; family Linhomoeidae; genus Paralinhomoeus; species Paralinhomoeus sp. GSCO2_6. The sequence goes on along the minus strand of JASAMY010002912.1, from coordinate 10,359 downwards.
GACGCCAGCGAGCTCTCACGCAAGCGCACCGGGCGCTTTGGCCGCTTTCTCGACCGCTGTCGGCAGCCCCGTCACGTCGACGTCAGCCGGCTCACTCAGCGCGCTGCGACAGGCGAAGCAGCGTCGGCTCAAGCGCGTCGCGACAGGCGGAAGCGACGTCGGCTCTAGCGGCGGCGAAGGGAAGTTTTGCGTTGCGCCGTGTCGTTGCGTCGCTGCGTCTCATCGTCTCTCGCCACCGTGGGGAGACAGCGCTCCCCGGGGCGAATTCGAATTGCAGGAGCGCGCGCGGATTTCAGAGTGCTAGCCAAAGGACGGACGAGCAGCGTAGCGGTAGCCAGAGGCGGCAAGTTTCGGCTTCTCGCACGCGCGTGGTGTACGTAGGCGCTCTGTCGACCGGGGGAGGCCTACTCGTTTTAGCCACCGTACAGCCGGGCCGGGTAGCGAGCGCCTCAAGATGTTGAAGAAACATGTGCGTATGGGACAGTGGACTTCCCCTCCCCTTGGTCGACTGTAAGTGCAAGTTTAGACGCATGAGCGTGGTAGTTGTGAGGTGTCACTTCACAAACATCTCGATAAACCTTGACAACCACAGACAGTAGCAAACCCAAATCACGTTCGAACGGTGATCGATAGTCGCACATAAAAACTTGTCGCTTGCAGTCATTTAAGGCAAAAATTGGAACAGTGGAAACGCGTTCTCGTTGGAGTCACTTCAAAGAGGTAGACGTAGACGTAGAACGCAGGTCTTGGGCTGCGGAACGGCTGCCACAGTAGCGCACGTCGCGTCGCCCGCCCCCAGCTGCGTCCCACACCACAACGACTCGCGTCGCCCTACAACAGAGAATATTGATACACTCGATCAGGGAGGGGTTCAGTGGTTCAAATATTGCTGGATTAGCGGTCACCGCCGAAAGGCTTCACAATCCCCCCTCCCCCAGCACCTATTCCGGACATACACTGCCGGATCCAGGGGACCCCCCCCCCGTGGCCAACGAGAAAGGGGGGGGGGGTGGCAGACATACATGGTGGAAGGCAGACATGGTGGAAGAGGGGGGGGGGAGGTGGCAGTAAGAGAAGCCCTGGAAGAGGGTTCGCAGCTGGGGACTTGCTACACGCTGATTAACGCACCTACGTAGGGGGGGGGGGGGGGGGCAAGAGCTAGTTTCGCCTAATTTTGGACAACAAACGCATAGACAAAAGAAGAGAAGAGAACGAAAATTCTCGCCTGCGGCGCGTTATTGGGAGCCAAAGCCCGGCGGTACTAACGTGGAAAACGATTGCTTCCTATCTATTAAAATTCAGGCGGAACATGTGAAACCTCCCCCCCCCCCCACCCCGTCAGAAAATCTTGGATCTGTCAGTGCGGAAATCCCACCTGCGCCGCTGTGAGGGAGGGGGGATACCACTCACCCGACAGACCCTGTCTATCCCAAAATAATTTCGCACCTAACCCCCACCCCCTATTTCCCATAGCTCAAGTAAATTATTTATCGTAAAAGCGACACAAGTTTTGCTTGCGGCGCTGCACCAAATAGGTTACGAACCCCTCAATCCACTGGGCCACCCCTCTTCGAAAAATTGTCGATTTTACCCTCCCTCTGGCCCAATTTTTCTGAGCTCTCACTTCACCCCCCCCCCCCCAATCCTTTTCACAAACAAATCAAACGGGACAGCTAGCAGTACCGAGTCGTCGATGAAGTGGTCGGTGCGGCGGCCGACATAGTAGAGAGAGAGTGGCCTGTGCGTCACTGTCTACGCGCCGACTGCCGGCGGTGACGACGCCGACGCAGCCGTCAAAGCCGCTGAAGTTGACGGAGTTTCCGAGTTTCTCGGCTATACGCAACTCGGCGCCGTTGCAACGTCGCAATAGCTTACGAACTGTCCAAAGTTCGGCAATAAAACGAGGCGCTTAAGCTCAAAATTGATGACACACCTCCCACTCAACAGCATTCTTCTGGCTCGGTGCTGCCTTTACCTCCAGTTCCGCTTGCACTCGTCCAGAGAATAGCGCCGACCAGACGCGACGCGATGGCGACGTTGAACCGACTGACGGCAGCTTCCCATGCGGGATCCAAAGAGGAACAGCCCTTAATCACCAGTAAGTTGTCGAGAATAACCCCGCAGAGGCGTTCTGCTGCTGCACCTGCCGCTCCCGCCACTGCTGCTCCTGTCTTTCGACGACGATTTCTCCATTTTTCAGCGCTTTCCTCGAGTCGACGACAAAAAATGAGCATGCAGAAAATTGAAATTTTCGGGCGAGTGGCGTATCGTCCTAACCCACTATAATTACACTTAGAGCGCTCTAATTTTTTTGTCAGCATACGGGCCCAGGTTGTAGAGCTGCCAGACGATGCCGATGCATTCGAGGACTGCGACAAGCGTCGTGCCCGTCTGCGAAAGGCGCGTTCGCGCGTGGACACCCACTAGTGGCGAGCACCGTACGCACCTTGGCGTGACACGCCATGCAGCAGCATCGGTAGCGGGGCGAGGACTCGTCGAACATTGTCGAATCGAGCAGGTCCTCGTCAGGCAGAGCGTCCCGGTTTCGGAACAAGGGTCGCGCAATTCGTCGAGCCGGTGGCAAGTTGTTGGTGACAACGGGAGGCGCGCGTCGTATTTTTTTTAAATACGGAATTTAAAAAAAATACCTAATGTAAGCAAAATCTAAGCGTCGTAAAAATATATGATGTTAAACAAATCGTCTTGTGGTAAGTCTACCCACCCACACAAGTTACATATGCTCTTCAATGTAGGGCACATTGATACAAATGTTTTATTATCTATTGTAGGTTGACCCAACAAAACACAGGCTAATGACTCCGATTTACGGCTGTGACTTTACGATCACGACTGCGGCCGTACTTTTTTACGCAAAAGTTGCGCTGCGGTCGGAATCGACACGACGACCCTCAGAGAGAGAGAGAGAGAGTTCCTAGCTATCCGTGCCAGCCCTCCAAGGTACACTCGTCCTTCGGGGAAATGGTGAGCGTATCCAAATACATAGCTGCAACCAAACGGCTGTTGCGCCGTCTCCAATGCCTTCGAACTGGCAGCCACAATTACACTAAATTCCATGGGAGCCGTCGATGCAGCTGACTTACCTACTTAGCATTCAGCCTATATTTACTTTTACTTTTACCATTTACTATTATACGTAGCATGTCAGCCGTTTTACTGCTCGTTTACGTAGCAGCCGTTCAGCAGATTTATACTTCAATGCAGCCAAATTTCCTGAGCAAATGCGCATCATTTATGTACTTACCAAACAATTCGATGCATTGCACAGCCCATAGGAAGTCTGCCTCTGTAAGTGGAACGTCCTCGTGACTTTTAAGATAGGGGGATACATTGGCCCGGCTGGGGGATAAGTTATTCCGGATAAATGGCGGAATAAGTCATCCGGGGGATGACTTATTCTGGGGGATGACTTATTTCGTGACACCGGCTCCTTTGATTGGCGCATCGACCGTTTCTATGTCAAGGCAGTTCAACGTTCCGTTGCTAATGTTTAGAAAGTTGCTACTGTAGGTTGGCTTGAACTCGGTTCCATCATCTCATGACAGCACGAATGCACCGAGAACTGTGCCACGCACGACGCTTTGTCTTGTTCGATTGACTGCTCGAATAAGCTGTTGATGAATTATGCAATTTAGTCACATTTAAAAATTGTGCCATTTTTTTTGGCGAGGCACACGTCATCACTAAAACAATCACAGTGTAGGATGTTGCTCACATGTGTTGGTATTCATTGGTTTATTCGTCATAAGGGGGGCGGATCAATCGGGGCAGTCTGGGATGGGTGAGAAAAGTCATTCGCAACAGCCAGCTACTATGCGCAGGGTGTTCGTGTCGAAGCTATCTTCGAACCAAAACTCCATCGAGTACTTGTTGGATGGATCGCTCGAACGCAGACTGTTTGGATCCGGCTCCAGTACAACTCTTCCAGGAAACAGCTGTATATCTGCATCGTGAGCGAACCTCTGCTTGTTTGGCAGTTGCTCTGCGCGCCCGCGTGCGCGCGTGTGTGCGTGAGCGCGTGCGTGCGTGCGTTGCGTGCGTGCGTGCGTGCGTGCGTGCGTGCGTGCGTGCGTGCGTGCGTGCCTCCGTTTGGCATAGTCTTTCCGAAGGGCATGTAGCTTGAAAATTTGTTCCGAGCCGGCTGAGGGACTAGGTCCGAGTAAGTTTCGAGACAGCGGTCACGCAGACAACTAAAGCGAGTTCAATCTGTCAAAAGGCGCCATCAATGCTATGTATTTTAGCCCACCTCAGCAGCTGCTGTCCGTCTCCTCCAATCTTGAAGTACGATATCGAGCGACCACTGCAGAGTGTATAGCGAACTGAGGCAAAGAGACATGGAGATAGATCAAAGCGACTGTCGACCGAGAAACGGACCGGTATGCCCGTAGACGGTCAGCCAATCGCCCGCGGCGGTCTGGAGCCAATTCCACTCGAGGGCGCGCATGCCGAGCTTCGGCTTGGAGCAGTAGACGTACTGGCGCTCCGCCGCGTCGCCGGCCATCCTCTTGCTCTCCGCCCGCAGCGCGTTGATGTCCGTGCCCGCAGCACACCCTTTTTGAGCATTGGTCTATTGCTGCGGCGCGCCCTGCGACCTACATGTAGGTAGAGCTCTACCCGGTAGGACTGGTCTGCTCGTCAAGGGCCCGGGGTGGCAGCGCGCCTTGGTGCTTGCGCTCGGCTTCTGCCGGTGCATGAGTGTCGCGTCTGTGTCAGCAATCGAGCCATTCGCCTCAAGGACGCGCAGCTTTTTGAGGTTCTTTGCCGATGCGCATCCGCAGTGGGCGTCGTTGGCCGTTGTCGCGTGGTCGAGCAAGGACTCGCAGCGCACCGCGCAGTCCAGAGCCAACGCGAACGCTACGCATGCGGAGAGGACGAGAAAATGAAGCGCGGCATTAGGAAGTTGCGGCATCTTTCGGAATAAAGAGCCCGTAGAATTAAGAATGCGCTTGATGGCGACTGCGTCCACTCGTCGCTTCAGAGTGTTTGTTAAGCGATGTTTTAAAGTGGTTGCTCTTTATTCAGGAAAGTTTTCGCAAAGGGATCGTCCATTAAGCTGCATGTAATTTCAAATAGAATGTGCTTCGACAAGAAGCATGCGCGATGCTAGTATGTACATACCTATTTTGCGTTGCGTGTAGCTCAAGAAGCTTAACTCGCGTTGAAAGTGACGCAATTGAACTCGTCTTCGGTCCCTCATTTACAGAGTCCCACGCGAGAGCAATGAGGCACCCACCGCACAATCAGCATATCGCATACGCCCGCAATCGCAACATTTTGCAGTTGTAACAAATATCGGTGCATTCATCCCCAAAGCTACTAACACTACGAATGCCGACGGTCCAGCGGTTAAAGACACTTTGATTTTCCTTAGAAGAAAATTCAGGCATGGACATTTGATTTTCTTTTTAGAAATTCTTCTTCAAATTGTTTCAAAGACTTGGTAGTTACAAATTGTACTTGGTGCACCCGTGTGTACGTACGTCACAGTTCGAGTTTCTGTTGTTGTCGCTCTTCTTGCGCAGTCTTCAACCAGTTGTTGGTCTCTGAGAAGGCGCGCGACGTTGCTTCGCGAGTCGCGACAGCGCGTCACGGGCACCACGCCCCTTCAGCGCAGTGGGACTGTGTGCGTGTGTGTGTGTGTGTGTGTGTGTCTGTGTGTGTGTGTGTGTGTGTGTCTGTGTGTGTGTGTGTGTGTGTGTGTGTGTCTGTGTGTGTGTGTGTGTGTGTGTGTGTGTGTGTGTGTGTGTGTGTATCCCGTTCTGTCACTTTTGCCATTCTGTCGCCCATTCGCGTGGTGTGATCCTCTCTGCGCCATCCTCCATCTGGTTTGCCAATTTGGCTGCACGCGTTGTCAACTTGCGCGGCCTGTCCGCTCCAGGCAGAGTGAGTCCATCAGAGGCGAGGAATCGCACCGGCCGGAGTGTCGTGCGAACCGATTCTGTTCAGGCAAATCGGAGACCACTGTTGCGAGCGTGCGCGTGAGTTGACTCGAAGAGAAAACATGAGACTGCAACCAGGGCTCGTTGCAATGGCTTTTGCGGGTTTGCTGTTAGTCATCGCGGCAGCGCTCATTGTCAAAGGTGCGAGTTCGACGATTGGTTAGAAACATTGAGAAATTGGTAAAACGCAACACCAAAAGAATTCTTTTTCAGGTGACGCTGATGCTGACATCACCAGTGTGAGGGCCAATGAAATGCGAATTGATTGGGGCCGTAAGAAGCGTGCTGAAAGTGAGCTCATCGACTGGGGCCGCAAGAAGAGGGTGGTCGACTGGGGCCACAAGAAGGGTAACCGCAAGAAGAGAGCTGTTGACTGGGGCCGCAAGAAGAGGGTGGTCGACTGGGGCCACAAGAAGGGTAATCGCAAGAAGAGAGCTGTCGACTGGGGCCGCAAGAAGAGGGTGGTCGACTGGGGCCACAAGAAGGGTAACCGCAAGAAGAGGGTGGTCGACTGGGGCCACAAGAAGGGTAATCGCAAGAAGAGAGCTGTCGACTGGGGCCGCAAGAAGAGGGTGGTCGACTGGGGCCACAAGAAGGGTAACCGCAAGAAGAGAGTGGTCGACTGGGGCCACAAGAAGGGTAACCGCAAGAAGAGAGCTGTCGACTGGGGCCGCAAGAAGAGGGTGGTCGACTGGAGCCACAAGAAGGGTAACCGCAAGAAGAGAGCTGTCGACTGGGGCTGCAAGAAGAGGGTGGTCGACTGGGGCCACAAGAATGGTAACCGCAAGATGAGAGCTGTCGACTGGGGCCGCAAGAAGAGGGTGGTCGACTGGGGCCACAAGAAGGGTAACCGCAAGAAGAGAGCTGTCGACTGGGACCGCAAGAAGAGGGTGGTCGACTGGGGCCACAAGAAGGGTAATCGCAAGAAGAGAGCTGTCGACTGGGGCCGCAAGAAGAGGGTGGTCGACTGGGGCCACAAGAAGGGTAACCGCAAGAAGAGAGCTGTCGACTGGGGCCGCAAGAAGAGGGTGGTCGACTGGGGCCACAAGAAGGGTAACCGCAAGAAGAGAGTGGTCGACTGGGGCCACAAGAAGGGTAACCGCTAGAAGAGAGCTGTCGACTGGGGCCGCAAGAAGAGGGGGGTCGACTGGGGCCACAAGAAGGGTAACCGCACGAAGAGAGCTGTCGACTGGGGCCGCAAGAAGAGGGTGGTCGACTGGGGCCACAAGAAGGGTAACCGCAAGAAGAGAGCTGTCGACTGGGGCCGCAAGAAGAGGGTGGTCGACTGGGGCCACAAGAAGGGTAACCGCAAGAAGAGAGCTGTCGACTGGGGCCGCAAGAAGAGGGTGGTCGACTGGGGCCACAAGAAGGGTAACCGCAAGAAGAGAGATGTCGACTGGGGCCACAAGAAGGGTAACGTCAAGAAGAGAGCTGTCGTCTGTGGCCGCATGAAGAGGGTGGTCGACTGGGGCCACAAGAAGGGTAACCGCAAGAAGAGAGCTGTCGACTGGGGCCGCAAGAAGAGGGTGGTCGACTGGGGCCACAAGAAGGGTAACCGCAAGAAGAGAGCTGTCGACTGGGGCCGCAAGAAGAGGGTGGTCGACTGGGGCCACAAGAAGGGTAATCGCAAGAAGAGAGCTGTCGACTGGGGCCGCAAGAAGAGGGTGGTCGACTGGGGCCACAAGAAGAGAGTGGTTGACTGGGGCCACAAGAAGGGTAACCGCAAGAAGAGAGTGGTCGACTGGGGCCGCAAGAAGAGAGTGGTCAACTGACCTACCCCACCCATCCTAACCGTCCGAATAGGATAGGAAAGCCATTGTAACCTACCCCACCCATCCTAGCCATTCCAATTGAACTCTACTTTCGCTCCCACTATTCGAACGACACCGTAGAAAGTTCGCTGAAAGCCTGACTTGTTCTCAAATTTCAAAGACTGTTCCAGTGTTCGCGAACAAGTACAGGGTGGCGCACCTTCGACTGGACCACTTTGCGCTTGAATAGCTCTAGCGTTCTCCAACCCATTTACTGCAAACTTCACACACCTGTAGAGCATACCTGTAACTGGGGGGGGGGGGTTTTGGGGGGGGGGGGGGTTTCCCTCCCCCCACTTGCTGGTTTTGACCCTACCCACGCCCCCCCCAACCCCCCCCCCCAGAAATTTGAAACTGAAAATGGTAATGTGTTTTGTATGGTGCTTTTGAGCAAAAATCGCCCAAAAAGTACCTATATTGGGTTATTTACAGTGTATTTTGACTAAAAAGTGCGGTTGGAGAAGTTACGGTAACGATCATTTCAAAATACATTTAAAACGCAATCGATGTACCAAGGTCGACGAAACCAACGACTGCCTTTCAGTCGACTTTTCTCGTCCATATGCGTCACAATGTCCATGTGCGTTGCATTCAAGCGAGTGCGGTGACTCGGGTATGCTGGATTTGTTTTCGACCTTGATGTACGGTACGTATGTTATCTCCACCGCCTTCACGACTTTACGTTTTTACAACGATCTTTCCGTGCCAGTCAGTTGCGAAGTTATTCTACGTTCGTAAAAATGATCGTTTGGCTTTAGTTTTTTTGTGTTGCACTGTTTTCCGCCAATTTTTCAAACAATATTGTTTCAATTCCACTTCCAATTCAATGAAGTTTCAAAAGTATTCCTCTTTCCAACCTGGTTTTAGTTGTATCCAGTCGTGCACAGTATTGCTCGCCTCGCTGCACATCTTTTTTTCTTAAGTGCATTTTATTTTGAGGTACAATATATATAGGTCAATTGGCCGAGATGGGTAGCCTGTTTGCGAGCGTCTTCTGAATAACAAGTACATGTAAGCTCTCCAAGATCGAACGATTCCGTCGACAAGTGACACCAAGCGCAATCAAGCACATTTTACAACCAGATAGTTTCTCTTCCGAAAGATGCCGCAACACCCTCTATACCGCGCTTCATTTTCTCGTCCTCTCCGCATGCGTAGCGTTCGCGTTGGCTCTGGAGTGCGCGGTGCGCTGCGAGTCCTTGCTCAGCCAACGCTTGTCCAGGCTATTTACTAAGTAATCCATGGGTTTAAGCAGGTCGCAACCTGTAGAGCGTGGTCGCGACGGGGCTGTGGATGAACAAGAAGCGCGCCGGACGACTCCAAGATTTCTCAGCCGGCTGAGAGCCAACTCTCTGGCTACATGCCCTTCGCCATGACTACGGCCAACGGAGGCACGCTAAGCACGCACGCGCGCGCACTCACCGCGCCCGCGCGCGCGCACGCATGCGCGCACGCACGCGCGCACACACGCACGCAGTGGCACGCACGCACGCACGCACTGGCACGCACGCACACGCACACGCACACGCACACGCACGCACTCAGAACAAGCAGAGGTTCTGTCCTTCAGCAGACATTCGAATTTTTGGCTGGAAGAGTTCTACTGGAGCCGCATCCGGGCAGTCGGCTTTCTAGGGATCCATCCAACGAGCATTCAATGGAGTTTTGGTTCGACGACAGCTTCTATACGAACACCCTGCGCAAAGTCGTTTGTCGTTGTGTTGCGACTGACTGCGCTCTATTGATCTGCCCTGATCCGCGCACCCAACTCTCTTCTGGTGACGAATATACCAATGCAATGCGCGAGTGTAATATAATCGCGTCAACAGCCCAGTGCACTGTGCTCAGTTCATCGGCCATGTTTACTGGTGCGTTAACATTCAACCACTGGAGAACAAGCTGGTACCGCAAAAAGACGACATTTGAACGTGACCAATGTAGCTACTACGTTGCGTTTATTAGCACTTTTAGTCAGAGTTTGAGTTGTTGTTTGGCGGCTAATTCACAGGAAATGAGCCGCTTGCAACTCCAGGGGACACCTGCTGCAAAGTGCTCAGAAGTGGTTCAGTATCAATAGTGCATCAAGTGACGCATCGATCAAGTGCTGCAGTAGAAGTTAACCACTGCAACCAATGCACTTCTGCAGTCCAGGATATACTGGTAAACCCGAGGGGGGGCACCTCGGGTTCAATCAATCAATGTTTTTATCTGACGCAAGCACCGACAGCCGTTGCGTCGCTGGTGTCGTCTGCACCTGCTCTCGGTCATCGTCAAGCCCTTGCATGTGCGTCGGCACCATCATCTGGCAGTGGGGTCAGCTTCAGGTGGCGATGCGGCGCCTGCGTCGCGCCTCGAGTCGTCGCCGAACCCCGTCGGCAGCCGTCCGCCCAAGTACAGGGACCGAAAACCAACACGAAAGTAACAAAAAGCAATGCATCATAATAACACTGTACGTATCACTAAATACTACCTTGTACTGGCTCGTTCTCTCTGTTCTACCGCGAGGGAAAAGTGGGCTGCCGACCTGCGCGCGGATTTCCTGCTGAAGCCCCGGAGCCACCATATCCTACACCGAATTTCGATGACATTCG
>JASAMY010000217.1:0-57185 GCA_030248085.1 Paralinhomoeus sp. GSCO2_6 | reverse complement strand
GGAGGCCGTCACTGGCTCGTGTAGCATACCCATCTCCACGACGCCTTCCAGTCTAGAGCCGCATAATTAGCCAAAGACGTTCGGAAGAACGCCATCTGTGATCTAGGGCAGCGACTGCACGAGAAGGCCCATTGAGAGGGAAGTCCTCAATCTAGTGGATCCATCAGGAATCGAACCCAGACACCGCGCGCGCAAGAGGCCGATTCTCCACCGCTAGGCTATCATACGCTGCCCAAACGGTCGGACGGACGCACAGAACCGCTTTCAGCGGGCCCCTCCGCCTTCCCCGAGGAGCGGGAGCGGTTCTGGAACGCCTACATGCTCTTCTACGAGCGCTGCTCCTCTACCCCCGTCGAAGAGTTGTCGTCGTCGACCCCTGGCGTGTCGTCGCCGCTGTTCGACTCCCGCCTGACGAACCTCGACTCGCCCCTGTCTCTCGACATCGCCGAGCCGACGCCCACGCCGCCCCCGCCGCCGGCGAAGCAGCAGCGCTCCCAGCAGCTGGCGGCGACCCCGGCCGCCCCGGCGCCCACGAAGCGGTCGATCTCGGTCTGCCTCACCACCGCCACGCCCTCCAAGAAGAGGTCGGTCTGCACCTGACTCTTGGGCGCACCGTAAAGTCTTAAATAGTACCCAAAGGGGTTCTATTTTGGCTACTCGGGGGCACGTAGGAGGCGCTGTCGGATGTTAATAAAATAAAAAAATAGATGTCTGGGGGGAACGACCGGCCGGGGGGGGGGGGGGGGGGGCAAATGGCACGGGGGAAACGCGTCCGGGGGGAACTGGTAGGGGGAAACGACCTGTATCCGGAGAATTTGCACTGTCTGTCGCCGGATTTTTTGTATCTTGTAAGACTTGCTAAAAAATTGTCGAGAGAGGGGTCGGGCAGGGCAGTGGTACCTGCCCCCTCCCCCCCGTGTCGAGGCGTTGCTCCTGATCTCTGGATTGTCCCGCGCCTCTAGCTTCCGTCGCGAGGACAGCATCGGCGAGCTGGCGGCGCTGATCCAGCGCGGCGAGCGCAGTCGGCTCTTCGACGCCTCGAGCGGCGCCAGCGAAGGCCGGGCCGGCCCTCCGGCCGTCGGCACGCCGCCGCCGCTGTCGCGCCTGCGACGCGAGGTCCGCGAAGAGAATCTGCGCTTCGCCATCAATCAGGACCTCTTCAACCGGGCCTACTTCCGCTTCGTCTGGGAGCTGAGCAAGGACGCCGCTGCGGCAGGGGAAGGAGTCTCCGAGAGCCTCGTGCCCTTCCTGACGCGCTTCCTGCTCAACCTCTGCTGGCGCACGCGCAACCCGCTGAGGGGCCAGGATGACTGGGAGGGCAGGATGACGAGACTGCTGAGAAACGACCAGCGGGCGTCCGGATGGCTGGTGGACCACCTGGAACAGAGACCGCGACTCACGAAGGAGTTCCTCTTCGACTGCGAGGCGCCCAGCGTCCGAGACGGCTTCGGAGCGGTGCTGCTGGCGGCGCTCAGGAACTGGTGCGTGCCGGTCCGAACCGGGTGTATTTTTATTTTTTTTTGAACGAGAGTACCCTTACAAAAGGGCAGCGTATGGCCTAGAGGAAGAGGATCGGCCTCTTGCGCCGGCACGGTTCTGGGTTCGATTCTTGATGGATAGCCACTAGATCGAGGACTCTTTCCTCTCAACGGATTTTCTCGTGCCGTCGCCGCGCTAGATTACAGATGGTGTTGTTCTTATGAGTGTCTGTGTGCCCAGTTCTGCGGCTCTAGACGGGAAGGCGTCATGGAGATGCGGGTATGGGCCATTGACGCTGCCTCCTCATCCAACAACTCCCTTGCAGCTCGGCCGGCCGACGTTTGGGCCTCGTCCGCTCGTTGGTCAGCTGCGTCGACGAGTGCGCTGCGGACCGCTTTCCCAAACGCTCGGCGAACGTGGTCGCCTTCTTCGAGCTCCTGTTAGCGTACGCCGAAACCGAGCCGCAGCGAGCGACGCAATTGGTCCAAGTCGGCGCGCTCGCCGCCCTCCTGGGCTTCCTGCTGCAGCTGCCCTCCTCGCCCACCGCCGCCCCCGCCCAAGCCGACACGAGTAAGCGTCGCGGCCAGTGCACGAGCAATGGTCTTTGCTGTCTAAGGGGCCGCGTATATGAATGCAGGGCCCTCTCTATGGATGACGACTTATTGGATAGTGCCGTTTTTTTCGCGTGAGACACGCATAGTGGCCACAGGGGCCGCCACAGACGTCCCCAGTTCTATTCGAGGGCAAAGAGACGACCCGAGAAAGCTCCCACTGAAGGAAAAGTCCTGTCTAGTGGGTGATTCCCTCGAGAATCGACCCTAAGACCACTAGGCCATTTTCCCACTGTCTCCATTTGCCGTTTACGTCGACGACCACACGCAGCCTTGTTTTGTTCCTGCTATTGTATATGGGCCATGGTCGGCTTCCTAGCGTTTCCGCTATTCCAACAACTTGTTTTGTTCCAGACCGGGTGATCAGTCGTCGGTGGAAGATCCACGAGTGCCGCCAGCTGGGCGCCGTCTACAGCTGCATCGCCGTCCTGCTGGCCGGCGAGCCAGAAGGCGCCGACGGGGGCTGGTCGGCGCAGGTGCTGGCCGGCCCTTTGACGGCCTCGTTCGTCAAGGAGCTGGTCTGGGCCTGCGTCAACGTCACGGGCGTGGGGGCGCCCTTCCAGCGTCTGCTCCGAGAGCGCGCCTGTCGCGACAACGCCCAGTTCAGCGGCCAGCTGCTGCGGGAGCTGCTGAGGGCCGCCGAGCTGGAGAAGGCGCCGCACGAGCTGAGGAAGCTGCTGGAACTGGCGGCCGCCTGCTGCGCGGTCGACGACGAGCTGGCGCCGGCGAGACTGGAGGCGCTGCTCGACGGCCAGGGCCCTCTGGCGGTGGCGGCGGCCGGCAACGGCCAGCGCCGGCCCAAGGGCCTGCTGGAGCTGCTCGAGCTGTGGATGCGGGAGAGCGAGTCGTCCCCCAGGCGCGCCTACGCCCTCCTCAAGTTCCTCGTCAACGGCTGTCGCGAGCGCAGCGGCCGCTTCCACGCCGCCATGCTGGGGCACGAGGAGCGGCTGGGCCGGGCGGTGGACTGGCTGAGGGAGCGACTCGACGCGCCGCCGGCGTCGACGACGACCGGGGGCTTCGGCAAGCCCAAGCAGTCGACGACGACGGCAGCGGCGAACGCTGCGACGACGACGACGACGTGGACGACCACCTCCAGCGGTGGCGGCGGCAGCTCCCTGGGCGGCTTCTCCTCCACCTCGAGTACGACGCGCGCGCGCGCGCACCGGCGCGCACTCACCGGCACACGCACGCAGCATCTGTTTAGACGCGGACGCGTCATCGGCAGCGGTGGGGAGTCGTCGGGGCGGCGCGTTCCTGCGCACGCCCAGCGCCAGTCTGACGCTGAAGGAGGCGGCCGAGCTGCTGGGCGAGGTCCGGCTCGGCGGCAGCGGCGCACCGCAAGCGCGGGACGTGGACGCCGACGAGGAGGAGGAGGAGGAGGAGGAAGAAGTCGAGGCGGAGAGCGCCGCCAGCTCCCGCCCACAGACCCCTGGACAGGACGAAGAGGCGCTGCCGCAGCCCAGGGAGGAGGGTCCCTTGCCGAAAGCCGAGGAGGGAGCCGCAGAGAAAGCGGGGGATGCCGCAGTCGGCGAGGAGCCCGACGGCCGCAAGAAGAACCACTAGAGGCCCGGGAAAATGGGCCGACCCTTCCTTTCGCGTTGTTCTGCATCAGCGCGTTGCCGCGCGGGTCCTTCTCGTGACAGTATGTAGCTGTACTATGTAGCTAGCCAAGGGTGAACGCGCGCTAGGAATAGGAGACAAGTAGAGAGAGAGCTGGTCAGAGCAGAGCAACACGCGTGTGTAGCCTTGACACTTCTCGACAGCAGTTCCCACACGCAGCACCGCATCGACCTGTACCCTCCCTGTCCCACTCAAAGACGACGAGTCAATTCTTGTCCTGCGCGTTTTCACTTCTTGCGTTGTTGTCCCCGCGCGCCGGTTTTTCTTCATATATTGGCCTTGAAATAGTCGTCCCCTTCTTCGGCGGCGACTGTTCTCATTTTTTTGGCAGACAAAGCCTGGAGAACGCGCTAACCTACCGTACCACTCGCCCACACAGAAAATTGCCTGTGGCGTTTTTTTTGCGCTTTTTTGGAGAGACTCGGTATACGGTATGTGTTCGTTGCGCGCTCGCGCTTGTGTAGAGACGTGCGCGCTAGTGGTGATGCGTTTGTTGTTTTTTTCGACTTTTTTCGAACGGAAATGTACCTAGGTGAATATTCGAAAAGAAGAGTGAATTTGCTTTGCCGTAGAGAGAGAGAGAGAGTTTATGCCTTGCTTTCGCTGGCTCGTTGACACACTTGGCCGCGTTGCGTTCTACTCCCGTTTGTTTCGAGTTTTGACGACGCACGAACAGTTCAATTCGAAGCAATAGCAGAAACAACACCACTACTTTTCTAAGTATTTTGATATTTTGATCAGCGTATCAACCTAAAGGATCGTCTATCGCTTGGGTTTTGCTTCTTGGGGTCTAGCCCTCTTGTTGTTGGGCAGCGGCCTTTTTCTGAATATGTCGAAATTTGAGCGCGTTTGAGCAAACTTTCGAAAATATGTCGAATAATGGTAGTTTATTCCCTTTCATTAATCGCCGCTAGATGCAAGCCGGTTTTTTTTTGGTGTGGGTGGAGGGAAGTGGCCAATAATTTTTTTTGGATCTGCATCGGCAGGATGTTTGCACAAACAAACGTGTAGATATGTACTCTGCTCAAACTAGGGTCTGAATATAGCGCTAGTTTGGTGTTTCCTGCTCATGAGCACCACAGAATGCAAGAACACGCAATTTTCTCATTATGGACAAGTAAGGAAAAGTCTCGCGTATTCAGTTCCGAGCCCGACTAGGGAAGCTACCCACCCATTTGACTGGTTCATACTATATTGCACGGTTGCTGACAATACCCTTTGTTGTATCAACGGCGGCGCTAGGAGGCGTCGATGGCCTGGCCCCTACCGTAACTCCTCCAATAGTGCCCTGGGTGAGGCTAGGTTGAAAGTATAGCGCCCCGGGCACTATTATACAGTTTACGGTAGAATGTTACCTTGGCGGCGGCAGTTTTACGCAGCGTCTTGATGCCTGCGCGCTTGATGACCGCGGCGTAGGGCGACAGCTTCACCTTCAGTTCCTGACGCTTCAGCGGGTTACGGTGGTACTTGGCGTGCTTCCAAGCCTTCCTGTCGGCGAGGGATTGGGTACTCGTTGATGCGTGCGCGCGTTCGTGCGTCGGTCATCACTCGTGGTCTTGGGAGCGTAGCACAGTGGTCTAGGGTTCGGCGCGCTCTGGTACTCGGGGGTTCGACTCCCACCGTGGGTGATACTATACAACCACCCAATCATGGATAGCAGATGGCACTTTGCTGTCTGTGTTGGCGGTGTCAAAATCCAGTAAAGTAACAAGCTAAAACTGAGAGACTCATACTTGTGCGGTTTGACCGCTTTGGCGATCTCTTCGCTGGCGATGAGACCCGAAAAGTCGGTGTTGGTCATCTTGGCGCGCTGCAGTCTGCAGTTGTGGATTAGAACAGTTTTTGACGAATTAATTGAATAATTAATGATTTAAGCAGCGCCTGTAGTGCGAGAAGCAGCGAATAGTGCCTTTGAGATTGCTCGGCTGCTTGTACGTTCCGAATACGTCGTCCAGACGCCTGGAATTTCGCTTTCCGTGTAGTGTAATTCTGTAAAAAAAAAAATGAAAACCAAAACCTGAATGCGCTTTCGGTCCAGATGACAAAACGGCCCAGGTGGCCGCCAGGCGCCATCTTCAGTACGTTCAAGCGCTCCACATGCAGCAAAGTCACTCCTGTGAAGCGATTCAAGACTTTCGCTTTCATACAGAGGCATTCATTCTACTGCAGCGGGCAAACTCAAGTTTGTTGCCGTACATAGCCGGAGTCATACAATGATACAACAAGGCTCAAGAAACGATGGGGTAGCGTGCTAGGTATTCGTGATTGTTGTGTGCGATGTATCAGTTGTCTTTTTCCTTTCAGTCTGCCTTGCAATTACCTACAACGTTGCTAAGTGCGAGCTTCACTCCACCCGGTATGTTGCGGAAGGCGCGCTTGAGCCCGTGGTCGTGGTAGTAGACGACGACGGGCCCCAGTTTCTGCTTGTACTTGCGGTTGCGTCGCTTGCCCTTGCCAGCTCGGTAGCGCTTCGACTTGTATACCTTCGGAGTTGTAAATTAGAAATTTCAAAAAAAAAAATTAAAAAAAGACAACACCTTTTCGATGTCCGGCCAGGCCTTGACCTTGCGCAAGAAGATCACGGCCTCTTTGGTCCTCTTGAACTCCTCGATCTTGTCGGAGACGACGAGCGGCACCTCTGCGATCTCGTCGATTGCGTGACCTGCGGTTGTGAATTTGATTAGAATGCCTGTGGACACTGGCGCGCACATCGGCACGCACGCACGCACCCCGTGCCATGACGAGCGCGGGCACTCCGCTGGCCGCAATCGCCGAGGAGAGCGCGTGCGACTTCTGCTTGACGTTGACGTGGCGGTGCCAGCGGCGATAGACCTGCGCGTTTTTTTTTTTTGTTTTTTTTTTTCTCGATTTTCGTGCGCTTTATTTTACGAAAGGTCACGTCGAAACCTTGATCGGCGCAAACATCCGACCGCCGCGGCACATATTGCCGTAGGCCCCCTGTCCTGAGCGGTGGGTGCCGCCTCCGCGGACGCGCGGAATCCGAGCCACCGCTCTGCCGACGCCCCAGCTCTCGGCGGACGTCTGATGGCCTATTCGAATGAATACGGTAGCCATTTGAGTTCATGCGTACTGAATCGATCGATACATCGAAATTATAGCGCATTTTTTGTGAATTTAAGAAAAATGTACAGAAAGAGAAATTTACAAAAAAATACATATAGGGTTCAATTTGCTTGTAGAAAAGCGGGATTCGTTCCTGAACGACCTGTGGCGGATCCAAGGTGGGGGGATGCGTGTCGAAAAAAAATTTTGCCTGTGTTGTGTGTATTTTGTGTATTATTTCTCAATCATGTGCTGATCGGGTGCCCGAAACATCGCCGAAATGACTCAGCCACTGAGTTTCTCCATCTGCTAAATCCCCCCCCCCCCAAAAAAATGTTGGATCCGCCACTGCGAACGACTAACCGGCCTTCTTGCTGACTGCGTGCGGCTGGCGACTGTTGCGCCGCATCTGGTCGTGCACGAAGCTGACGAGGTCCGGCCGGATCGGGGCCGTGAAGACCGCCGGCAGCTTCACCTGAATTTTTCCATCATTCACCGTCTTTTGTCAGTTTTGGAGTACGCACGTTGCGGTTTGGAACCATCGCCTTAGCGCAACTGCGCACACAGCGGTTTTGTTGCCTGTTTTCGGAAAAACATTTTTTTACGAACCTGCGTAGGCATCGGTTCGTTGTTTTCAGTGTAGACCGTTACCAAGGGTCGAGCGGCCGCCATTTTGTCTTTGAATCCGCCTATATTTTGGTCGCGTTACTTACACCTCCAACGCACACAATCGAAAGATAACAGAGCGTCGCCGCGACGCGTCGGTGCTGACCTCTCGTAAGCCTACAAAATCTAACGCGCGCGCATGTTCACAAGGGGGCTAGCTAGCTATGTACATGGAATGCAAAACGACAACACAACCCGAATGGAATGCTACATGTGGGCTGCACTTTTCACACATACGCGCCTACAATGTACGTGTACAGTACAATAGTACGGTAGGTCGTCGTAATGACGGATTGATATAAAAGTGTAATAATGACCCACGGTAAACGAAGTCACACATATGATCCGTTAGTACAGCTATAGGCAACAACGGAACTGCATGTACCTACCGTAAATCCTCAAATAGTGCCCCGGGGCACTAATTCTTTCAACCTCTCTTTACCTATTGGAGGGGCACTATTGGAGGATTTACGGTATATGCAATTGCGACCACTACATAGCAGGAATTTTCACGGTAACCAACAGCGGAATGACTAATTTGATAATTGACTAAAGACTATATGAACTCCATACAGGCGACACACTATGGCGCTATGGCGCTCTGGGGCACTAATGGAGGGTTTATGGTACGCTTGTTGACCCGTATTGATTTTGTACCGTAATACTGCAGTATGCCAGATGTACGGTTCAATTCGTGTAGCAGCGTGGTTGGATCATTTGCCAAAGTCACTAAAACTTTGAAGAGTTTAAAAATTCAATTTTTCGAATACGAGTTCAAAATTGGCGATTTCAAAAATTCACTAGCACTAGTGACGCTCAATTCTGAGAGTCGGCGCGTCGTCGCTACCGTTTCCATGGCAACAACTCGCGCTAGCGTCGCGAGCGAGATCTCAGCGCGCCTCTCTCTAGACTTCAACGTGCCAATCTTGTACATTTATCAGGTTCTATTACATACAAGGGCTCTCGCGCATATTCGCTGAACATGAAGGTTGGTTTCGTTTGTAAGCGGGAATTGGGCAGAATCGACAAGCGATTTTCTGCTGAAATTGCCGAATTTAAACGATTCAGCTGATTTTTGCGCTCAACGAGCAGACGCACGGGTCGGGCCCCATCGAATTCTCGTGGCAGACGAACGGAAATTACATTGCGACCACCGGGTAAGCGCCAAGCGGTGAGACGAAATTTGTTTTCGATTTATGGAGTTTGCCTGTAAGACGTAGTTTCGAGCTGAAAATGTTCAAGGTTAGAATTTCACGTAAATAGTAGTCAAATCCTTCGCTTCATGTCGTAGAAACGTGTCTTTTACTTTCCTTTGGACCTGCAAAGGTCGTGTTTTTTTTTTGTCACAAAACGCCAAAAGTTGCACCAGCAGACGGTTACGGTAGCGCGCCATTTTAAACCGCAGCTACGACTGCGCGGTTGCGGTCTACGACCGCCAGGGCGAGCTGGTGGCCGAGCTGGGACTGGCCGGCACCTGCACGAGCATGGTCTGGGACAAGGAGGGCGACGTGCTGGCCGTCACCAACAACAAGAACAACGTCGTCCTTCTCTGGGAGGCCAACACCAGGAAGACGACGACCATTGAGGGCAGCGTCGCGGCCAAGTGAGCACGCACGCACGCACGCACGCACTGACACACGTACACAAGCGAACGCACGCACTGTGACAGAGCCGTGGTTGTTGGATGCGAGTGGCCCATATACCCATCTCCATGACGCCTTTCCGTCTAGAGCGCATATTTAGCCAAAGACATTCGGGAGAACGCCATCTGTAGTCTAGGGCAGCGACGGCACGAGAAACTCCGTCGAGAGGGAAGTCCTCGATCTAGTGGCTCCATCAAAAATCGAACCCAGAACCGTGCGCCCAAGAGGCCGACTCTCTACCACTAGGCCATACATACGCTGCCCATTGTATCAGAGACGTGCTCACGTACGCACTGTGGTCGAACGTCAGTCCGGTGCTGGCCGTCGGCAACAACAAGGGCAACCTGCTACTGTACAACCACAGGACCGCGAGGTTGAAATATTTAAGACATTTATTTTCTTTTTTTTTTTTGTAAAACGAAATAAATTTAGAAAGGTGCCCGTAATCGGCAAGCACACCAAGCGCGTCTGCTGCGGCGCGTTCAATTCCGCCGACTATTTGGCGCTGGGTAGGAGGAGTGGGACGGGACGAATTTTAATGTTCTGACGACCGGAGGAAAACTTTTTTTTTGTTTAGGCTCCGAAGACCAAAGCATTTCAATATCGAATATCGAAGGGGACACACTGCACGCGTTCGCCTGCACCGGCACACCACAGATGATTCGCTTCAGCAACATGAAAGACTCGCTCGGAGGCCAGTCGAATAGTGTGCAAAATGGCGAAACCACGGTCGGTTGCTTCTTTATTTCTGTAATTTATGTAATAAATTTAATAATTAATAAAACAGTCTTATGGGCAAAATTTGCAAATGGCCTGTAAGTTTGGCGATGTTTGGAAGTGTTTTGCCGTTCTTTGTGCAATCAAACACGTGAGGAGAATACCGTATTCGTGTTAGGTTTACTGTGCGTCTTTTTACACTACTTTTTTTTATAGGTTTCGGCGGTGGTGGCTGGCAACATTCTGCTATTGGTGGACTTAAACGAGCCTGAAAATCCGATTAATTTGCAGTTTCAAGAACGTTACGGGGACATTGTGGAGTATAAATGGTGACTCTGCTTTTTATACCGTATTCGCTGAATAACCGTCAATCGCAGTGTGACCCTCTGTTCCAAATTTAGGTACGGTGACGGCTACATTCTGATAGGGTTCGAGCACGGCTTTTTGGTGAGCATTTCGACGCACGCCTCTGAGATTGGACAGGTGTTGTTTTTGATTTATTGTGGTAGGTACTTACTTCAACATTCTTGAGCAAAAGGCACCCTAATTTTAGGAAATCTTTTCGACACAGGACTTCAAAAGTTTTCTGTCGGGTGTCGATATTAGCCGAAGCCTAGAAAAGGCTGTTTGCGTGGGAGACAGTTGGTGATTTGCTGAACGTTTTTTTCGTTAATTATTTGCACATCAAAATCCTTCAGTTTTTGTTATGCATTTTGTTTTAGATGCTGTAACGTTTTTATTTTTCACAGCGCTTTTTTGGAGTTACAGTAACCAGCAGTTCATGCGATACGCATACACTGGTAGTGGCATTACGACGTTTCAGCATTAAATTGCGCGAGTTGCAACAGCTCTCC
Source organism: Paralinhomoeus sp. GSCO2_6 (assembly GCA_030248085.1). Lineage (NCBI taxonomy): Eukaryota > Metazoa > Nematoda > Chromadorea > Monhysterida > Linhomoeidae > Paralinhomoeus > Paralinhomoeus sp. GSCO2_6. The sequence goes on along the minus strand of JASAMY010000217.1, from coordinate 46,532 downwards.
GAAGTCTATTCCATGGTGGAAGTCGACAATGAAGAAAAGGGTTTGGATCGGGTGATCGATTTTTTCTTGGTGTACAGATATCTGTTGCGGAAGTTACACGTTGTCTTTCCAACTGTCGGCTGCGCGCACGCAGCAGCTTCGTGTGTCAAACGAACTAGCTAGTAATTATCGAAAATAGGCTATTGGCTAGTAATTAGAGTCAATTAAGGTGGCCACCAGCGGAGACGGACAGCTTTTGGCCGCGAGCGGAAAAAGCGGCGCTCTCTACGTTTACCTGACGAAGTTGCCGATGCTCAGCGCGGTTTGCGGCACCCGAATCGCGGCGTTGACCTCTCTCACTGAGATTACGGTAGGCCGTCAAATTCAAAAGTACAAAAAAATTTCTATTTTGCCAAAGTGAAATTGCAAATGAAACCAAAAGTCAACGTGGTGACCCGCCGACTAGAAGATCGCTAGATTAGAGCCGCGTAAATAGAGTCGAAGTACACGGGTCTTAGTCTTAGTCGAAGCAGTGTACCGAACCACCTTCGTATACACCGCGTATTCGTATGGCAAGCTCTGTATTTCCGCGTATAGGTAGGTGTGGGGTGCGGCGCCACGCGTATACGGCCAACTCTTCTCAGTGGCGTAGCCAGGACTTGATTTCGGGGGGGGAAGTCCAATTTCGGCCAAATTCTCAATTTTGCAACAGGGGGGACCCTGTCGAACTTTTTGGACATTGCGCCATTTCGGCTGGGGAAGCTTTAGACACTCTCGCATCCAATCGGTTTACACGCTTTGCGCTCGTTTGTCTGACTATATTCACACCAAAACGTTAGCAATGTTGTCAAAACGGTCGATTTCCGTGCTCAAAATAGCGCCGCAGGCAATTTTTTAGAGTAGGGTAACGAACTTTCACGGTTTTTAATGCAAAACAATGCGCCGCAGGCGAAAATTTGGCTCTTTAGTGTCGTTTTCATCATTATTTGCATTGAAATTGAGAAAAAGGCCCAGATTGGCACTTTTGCAACAGAGGGTACCAAGTTAAAAAATTTTAGCTTCGGAGAATTTCGGGGGGGGGGAAGCTCCCCCCCTTCCCCCCCCCTTGGCTACGCCACTGCTTCTGGCTAGCCCCTGGTAGAGCGCGACGGCCTACCACTGAGCTGGTCTCGCTCTCAATTTGGCGTGCGCGCGCGCGCGCGCTCGCTCAGCAGCAGCAGCATTTGCGTAACAATGTCCTAGCGCCAACATTTTCGCGCGCTCGTTCGAGATTTGCGAATCTCCAACCATTGGACACACACACAGGTGTCGAACGACGCGGAGCAAGAGGGCGCCGTCGCGTTCGCGGTCGAGCTCGAGCCGACGCTCGTCGGCGTCGGGCCCTCTCACGTCGCGGTCGGCATGAACAATCGCGTCTGGTTCTACGTCGTCAACGCCAGTGGTTCCGTTGGCCGTCACGCGGACCGCACCGAAATATTGCGACGACGCCAATTTTGTTAGGATCCGTCCTGCTGCGCGACTTCGAGTACCTGGGCAGCGTGCAGAGGGTCCGACTCAACGCCACCTACGCGGCCGCGCTGCTCGAGGGCCGCGTGCAGCTGCACAAGGTGGGGTGACCCAGAGCTGGTGTACGGTAGCGCGATTTTTCAAAAAGTTTCTTTGGGACGCGACAGATCGACGCCGCGACGGAGGCGACGGAGGTGGAGGGCGAAGGCGGCGGCGAGGAGTTGGCGAGGGACGGGCGCATCTTTCCCGACGCCGACAAGGCGGGCGTGCGCGTCAGCTGCGTGGAGCTGACTGACGACTTCGTCGTGCTGGGCACCGACGTACTGTCTTTGCTACTTAATGCAGTGAAACCTATGAAAAAGGATCCCACGTACCCACCCTTCCCACCGGAGGCCAAGCGCAATCGTATCCCCCCCCCCATCAGCATGGTAAGCGCCCCCCGAGCAGACAAACGGTGTTCCACGTTTCGAGATTTGGTTTTGCGCAGTCGCAAACTACCGTACATGTGCAGTGATTAGAAAAATGTGATGATACAGTATGCTGCACATAAATTTTGACTTGCCTAATTCTCAGTCTATCGCTGCTACTTGTGTGCACTTCAGGCTGGCCACATACAGTTCTTTCTGCTGGACGAGTGGCGCTACGTGAACGAGTTCCGCCATTCCACCGGAATCAACGAGATCTTCGTGGAACCGATGGGAACCACGCTGTGCCTTTTCGATCAACGGAAGGATGCGTATCTCTATAGGTCAAGAAGCGCTGGCGGGTTGCTTTGGCCAATCGGACGAGCGTTGCCGCAGCAATTTTAGTCCGATCAACGACAGCCTCGTGGCACTGTCTCAGGGCGAGGGCCCCCTAAGAGCGGTACCCAAGGGCGTCCTGTGGGAAAACTGGCCAGCGGACAAGGCGCGCGGACATTGGAAACTAAAATTGTATTATAAAACCAACAAATTTGTCGCCTTTCAGCACTCGTTCGTGGTTCACGACGCGCAAGGCTTCACCTCCTACGTCTACTCGAAGGAAACGCTGCAAGGTGCACGCACGCACGCACGCACGCACGCACGCACGCACGCACGCACGCACGCACGCACGCACGCACGCACGCACGCACGCACGCACGCACGCACGCACGCACGCACGCACGCACGCACGCATGGTAATCCAAGAATTTCCAGGGAGCGACTTGCGCCGAGTGGGTTCGGCGCGGCTGCCGGCGGACCACGCGCCGTTGCTGCTGATCAACGGGGAGGTGACCTGTCAGACTCCGACGGGCAAGACGACCAACGTCCAGTTGACCAATCAGCGACTCGACGGCGGCCTCGAGGGCAGGACCGAACACGAGGTCGCGCGCTCATTGGTTGACCAAATTCTTCCGAAAGTCTTCCGCTAATTATACGGCTGTAGACGGGAAGGCGTCATGGAGATGGGTAGGCTACATGGGCCATTGACGGCCTCCTAGCGTCGCCCCAAATCCAACAACAACAACAAATTCGCACAATGGCCGTGACTTTTTGAAAATGGCGTATACCGTATGCTGCCCCTGCCCTCCAATAGTGCCCCAATCTGCGGGCGTTTCAGCGATTTTTGATAGTGACTGTGAAATGTCTTCCCCAAAATGACCGATTTTGAGCCAACCATTTTGCTCAACACTGTAAACTTTGAGGTCGAGTGAAAGTGTAGACGAACGATTAAGTAGTAGCTTCTCGAGGAGCGCCCTGGGTAAAGACGAGCCGAAATTTTAATGCAGCGGCCAGTACGTAAACATTTACTGTACAAATAACGTAGTTTATTAGCTTATGGAAATTTTTGTGCGAGGCGAACATTTCAGTATTCAAATTCTTATGCGTTGCGTTTCAGCTCAACCAAATGCTAGACAAGGCGCTCACGCTGAAGAAGTGAGCATCCTCTTTCAAAGTTTTTTAAACTATTTGAATCATCATCACTATTTTATCATCACTATTTGAAAACTTTAGTAATTCTTTCAATATATTCGGGAGCCATCCAGGGTACATACTTTTAGATGGCTGCATTGCTGGCACATCTGCGATCAGAGTCGCGACAGAAACAAGTGGCAGAGACTGGCGCTGGCGGCGATGCAGAATCTCGACTTGGAACTGGGCTAGTTTTGTTTTCTTTTTTTTTTAATTTGTTTCCTTGCGGCACAATTACATACGTACCTGTACCCGTCTCTGCACGTCTGTTTCGCGCAATGCATGCTGCACAAGCGCACATAGGATTCGGAGACCACCTTGATTCGTCCCACCACGCAACTGCATTCTACCAATGAGTTCACAGTTGATCATGTCATTCAGCTCGTACATATGGGCTTATGTGGAAAAGGGATAGCCACCCGGGGGACAGCCACTTTAAATCATGGTTTTCTTAGGCTTAGGCTTTTGCTTAGGCTTAGGCTTAGGTTTAGGCTTAGTCGCAAAGTGGCTGTCCCCGGCTGTCCCCTTTCCACTGATGCCACAATTCTCGTTTCTTTAGCGACGCGCGTCTACCGTAAGGTGGGGGACGTGGCGATGGTGTGGTCGCTGGAGGAGGTGGGTGGCACGGAGGACCGCAGTCTGCTGGGCGCCCGTCTCTGCGTGCTCACCGACCGCTTCGACCAGGCCGAGAAGCTCTACCTCGAGAGCGTCAGGCCAGTCGAGGCGCTGGAGGTGTGGCGCGCATGCGCGTGTACGCAGCATACGATACAATCAATGCTCGAGGACATAACGTGGCCAGAGGAGGATGTGACCGACAGGAGAAGCTAATTGTTACTGGGGGGGGGGGTCCCCCCCCCCCCCCCCCTTTTCCTGAAGTTTTCCAACTTGTCTAAAATTGTACAGTGTAGTGTACTTTTCGCCTTTTTCAGTGTATTTTGGCCTTAAAACAGCTAAATAACGCTATTTCTAGCCTATTTTAACGCATTTTTCACTGAAAAGTGCCTATTTAGACACTATTTAGGAACATTTTTTTCCCTTCTGGGACCCCCTCCCTCTTCAATTCTGAGTACCCCCCCCCCACGCCAAAAACCCAGTTACATGTATGGGCAGGATAGACTGGCTGGAAATGCCGTGTCTGTGTAAGACACTAATACCCAGAAGGGGACACTATTACCAGCTATACAGTACCTGGCGCTAGATCGAGCTTGATTCCAGATGCGTCGCGACTTGCTGCATTGGGACAAGGCACTGCAGCTGGCGAGCCACTTGGCGCCCGACCAGATACCCCTCATCTCCAAGGAGTACGCTCAACAGCTGGAATTCATGTGCGTCTGCCAAGAAAACTTTATTTTGAGGAAATTTGCATACAACGCACGCGCGTTCTTGCTCAGGGGCGACTACAGTAGCGCGTTGGCCCACTACGAGCAGGCAATGCTGGAGCCAGCGGACGAGGTACTGTAGTACCGGAATTTGAATGGTCCACCGACAAATTTCCTTGCAGCAGTGTTGTTCTTGCAATAGTTAGTTGGTAACGTTAATAACGCAAAATGCTTGCGTTTCAGAAAAAGGCGCACAACGAGTTCTGCCAGGCGGGCATCGCCAGGATGTGTCTCAGAACTGGCGAATTGAGGCGGTTAGTGTTAGTGTTGCGTCATGATGATACATTACGTTCTCTTACTGTAAATATCTTACATATTGGAAATATTCAACGCCGTAAAATGTGTGGTTCGTTTTAGTGGAACCCAGTTAGCGCTGCAGTCGAGTCAGAGAACAGTAAAAAAGGACTGCGCAGCCATTTTGGAGAGTATGAAGGTGAGAGAGAGAGAGAGCGAGAATACTGTATTACACAAGGGGTTTTATTTACCAAGCGAGCCTTCAGATTTGAGGCACCCCCAGCATAACTTTCCCAAACATGGATGCAAAAATGCGGATTGCACGTGCGAATTTTTTTTAGCAACGAAGCGCCCATATTGCTTTTCAGTGGATTCGGATCAATATGTACGCATGTTGTTTCTTTTAGTAGGTAGATGTTTTGACATTTGACAAAAAAATCAAAAATCGCCCACGCTCTAGCAATTCACCGAAGCCGCGCAACTGTACGAAAACGGCAGCTTTTTCGATCGCGCTGCCGCTGTCTGCATCAAAGCGAAAAACTGGTGCGTTCTCGCATTCTTTGAAAACTGTGCGCCACCGTATCCTACGTAAATACGCAAATTTTCCTCCAAACACCGTTGCAGGCTGAAGGTGGGCGATTTGTTGCCGAAAACACGGTCGCCAAAGATCCACGCTCAATACGCAAAAGCGATGGAGGCAGACAAGCAGTTTCAAAGAGCCGCCGACGCCTACAGGCAGGCAAGGGACTACGATAACCTCGTGAGGCACGTGCTTTACATGCAAATTGGTACACCGTAATCACAATAGTCAACTGCAGCTTACAGTTCACTTTCGTGTCACCTTGTTTTTGACACTTCAAAATTACCGCAATTTTATTAACATCCTTATTTAATTTAGAGTTTTATTGGAGCACTTGAACAAACCCGAGGACGCGGTCAAGGTGGTGCGCGAGAGCAAGAGCGTCGAAGGGGCCAAGCTCGTCTCGCAGTAATTTTTCAATTATTTCAATAATAATAATATTATTTAATTATTTCGAAATCACACTTGCTCAACTACCGTAACCCACAATAATGATTGCGTTTGCAGTTTCTTCGTCAAAGTCGGCGACTATAGTTCGGCGATTCAATTCCTGGTCATCTCCCAGTGCTTCGAAGACGCCTTCAAAATGGCCGAAAAACACGACAAAATGGAGCTGTTGGCCAAATTTATCGGTTTCGCTTTTTTGGCGTTTTCTTTAATTTCCAAGTTTTGCTGGTTTTAAACGATTCAAAATTGTAGAATCGGAAGGAACCCAAGAGCAGCACGAATTCGTCGCCAGGCATTTTGAGGCGCAGAGAAAGAATCTGCTCGCCGGAAAGCACTACCTAGCGGCGGTCAAGTATACGGAGGTTCGTTCATAAAAAAAAAAACAAAGAAAGCGAGCACAATAAATTCTTCGTCACGCGCATTCAACGTGCGTGCCGACCGAGTCGTCGTTGTGTCTGCAGCTGGCGCGTGTCACAAAACAGCTAGATTGTCAATCTCGGTTTCAGAGAAGAAAAAATACAGTTGCCGAAATTCTCAAATTTCAGGCTCTCCAGAACTTGATTCTGGGAAGCGCGCAGGGCGAGGACGAATCGGCGATGCGCATGGCCGTCGACTGCGCCGGCGCCGCGGCCGACGCCGAGCTGACGCAGCAGCTCATCGCTTTTCTCATCGGCGAACTGGATGGCGTGCCAAAAGTGCCGAAGTTTGAAGAAGAAAAAAATTTCAAAAAATTTTCAAATATTCTCCAGGACGCCAAGCATCTGTTCCGACTGTACGCGGCGTTGAAGATGCACAGGGAGGCGGCGAAGATCGCCGTGATCATCGCGCGCGAGGAGCAGAACCGAGGTTATGGATGGCTTTTTTGAATACGAACGCAGAAATTTGCATACCGTATAGTGGTTCAAGATTCGAAGACAATTGCGTGCCAGGCGCGTCTTATATGTAACAAGTACTTTAATAGAGCCACCCTTGGGCTGGGGCATTATGAAGTCAAAGAATACACTGCGCACGACTAGTAGTATCAGAGCCAATGGGTCCTAATTAGAATGGCACCTGCGAAAATGCGATTTATCATCTAGGCAAATATCGCGCGGCGCACAAGTTGCTCTTCGAGATGTACAGGGAGCTGCAGACGCAGCAGATTCCCATACCGACGGAGATGAGCAACTCGTTGATGCTCCTCCACAGCTACCTCATCGTCAAGGTGTGCGCCTTGCTTGCCTCCCCCTTGCCCTTTGCGGCGATTCTTGATGTTGTAAAAAGGAGAGGAGTTGTAACAAAAAAAGAGTTGAGAAATGTTGTAAAAGGAGTTGTGTGAGTAAAAAGTTGTTGTAAAAATGTTGCAAAGGAGAGGACTTGTATACGCAGTAACCGTCAGGTCGAGTTGGTGGGGGGTATGATGCGGAAGCAGTATAGGTCGAGGGCGCTATGTGCACCGAAACAGCTTAATGAACACGTACTGTATGCTTAATATAGGGCAAAAATCGCGCTAACTCTGTGCTTTTGGTCATGGTGGAACACTGAAAAGGACGCAAAAGGCGCACAAATAAATGGGTACAGCTGGAGAGGTTGAAAACTTCGGAAAACTCATTTCGCTTTTAAAACACGGCGACCGGGTAGTGGCGTGCGCCATGGCCACCGTTTAGACTCTCATCAAACGCTCGGATCACGCCAAGGCGGCGCGGATGCTCGTCCGCGTCTCCGACAACATCGGTCGTTTTCCCGCGCGTCAGTTTAAATTTTTGAATTTGGAATTGCGTACTGTGCCTGAAATATTCAAATTCAAAAATTGCAGACGCAGTCCAGATCCTAACGTCAGCGGTGATAGAGTGCTCGAAGAGCGAGGTCGGCTTGAAGTTGACAGCGTTTAGGTGCGCCGCCACACTTATGAAACCGGTGAGTTGCTTGTGCGAGGGACGGCGGGCACTGATTTATGATAGCATATGATTAGAGTACAGGCTACACTAGCCTGTCGGCTCTCAAATTAGCCCCCCTCTCAAAGGACACCTTGTCAGCTGCAACGACAGTGGCGGATCCAGGGGAAGTGGGAAATCCCCCTCCCGAAATTGAAAATCTTGGGGCGGCGAAATTGAAAATTTCGCCTGCGGCGCTGTATTTTAGGCACCTACAGACCATTTTTGGAATCTCTCAAGTGTGTCTCAAATGGAACCATTTTTGCCTGCGGCGCTGTGTTTTCAGCATAGACGAAGCATTTTCTAGGTCATTATTAAGGCTGTAAAACGATTTTGAAAAATCCGATATTTATCAACGCCCCCCCCCCCCCTGAGCTTCGCTGGTCAGCTACACCTATATGCTGTATTGTTGCACAAATGCCTAACCAATGGAGCCTCTGTCTATTACCGTTTCTCTCGAATAATACACGCCTTAACTCAACGAATAGTACACCGCCTTTTGGAGCAGTAGTACACTGTACACCTGCCACTGCAGGAGTATCGCAAGTCGATCGACGAAAAGTACAAGAAGAAGATCGAGGCCATCGTTCGGTAAGTACCATTAATTAATGAATTATTCCTCGTTTCGTTACTAATTAGTGCAAGTACTGTACTCGTTCGATTATCCAAAACAGCAAGACGAACAAGGCGGAGGAGAGAGACAACGAGGAGTCGACCTCTCCCTGTCCCCACTGCGACTTCCCACTGCCCGACACGCAACTCGTGTGCGAGAGCTGCAAGAACCAGCTGGCTTACTGTATCGTTACGGTAGGCGCGTTATTTGGATTTTTTCGAGTCCCGAGAACGATCTCTTGTTTCTCGTTTGCTAACGGATACGCACAGACTGCGAATAGTATTGCGGACAGCACTCAGATACAGTGAAAGCTTTACATCCATCCACAACAGAATCCCTAAGTTGATGCTGTTTCATACTGTAACTGGGGGGGGGGGTTGGGGGCCCCGCACTATTTTTCCAACACCCACCCAACTCCCCCCCCCAACCAAACCCTCCCCACCAGAATTTTCCCAAGGGATTTTCACTCAGTCTATAACGATAAAAGTGAGTAAATGTTGGTGTATTTCAGTGCTTTTCAGTGTGTTATATGACCATAAAACAGCTAAATAACACTGTTTAGACCCTATTTATACCCATTTTTGACCAAAAAAGTACCAGTATAACTCAAAAAATGGCCGGCTACCCCCCCACTTTTTGCTCCAGACACCCCCCCCCCCAGAATTTGGCCATTTACTCCCCCACTCTTCCAGACCCAGTTACAGGTATGTGTTAGCTGTACGTCTTGTTGTTTTTTAATTTCTTTATTAGGGGCGCCACGTCGTCAAAGACGACTTTGCGATGTGCCAGAATTGTCAGTTTCCTGCCTACTATTCGGATTTGAAACGGTGCGTTGTCTTGAGTTACGTTTTGTTCTCATGTTACATATGCAATAAGCGTTTGTGTCACAGTATTTTAGCGTTTTTGTGTCACAGACTGTCGGACGCGAAAGAGTCTTGTCCAATGTGCTCCCAACCGCTGGCGGCCGTGCAAAAGGCGGAGTACCGCACAAGCTTGTGATCGCCTAAGCAAGCAGTGATCGCCGGCGAGTGAAAGCGATAAACTGCTCTCAGCTTGTGCCAATCTCAAATGTGTAATGCGATTGACTACCGTAAAAGCTCCAATAGTGCCCTCGGTGGCTATAGTTTCGACAGCCCCTTCAGCGGGGGGTACTCATGGGGTGATTGTTGGTGGAGGTGGAAATGTAGGGCGTTATAATTTCCACCTAGAAGTTTCAAAACGATACAGCAAATTTGGCAGTCTACCGTATGTCTTCTTGTTTTTTTGGTTTACCAATGTAATTTGAGTTCCGAGCTGCCGCCGATCGCCGGGGCGACGTCGAGGCGCCGCCCCTCTGCTGCTGCCACCCCCCCCCCCCCGTTTTCCCGGCCGTCGCCGTTGCGTCCTGCGGTGGTCGCCCATGAGCGCCTTGTGAGATCAGGGACGCTGGGATGGTGAGCGAACACTCCCATGTACGTACATCTTATCGGTGGCGCTTGAACTCGCTTGGCACACGCTTAATATTCCGCCCGGCTGTGCGCCCCCCCCCCCTACACACTCCCAAATCAGCAATCCACTCGATCCCTGGCCCGGCTTGCTGCCCCGTCAGCTCAAGAGTGGATTGCGTGTACCCGTTTACAGACTTGCTGTTCACTTGTCTTTGTCCAACACTTCTAAGCTCCCCTTTCGAGAATTCAACTGCAGCTCTGTTCTCCGCTCCAGAATTGGAGCCACAGCAAGCAACTTGCAGCGTTCAGGAACGCCCCACGCACCATGGCGCTGCCAAATGACGTTGTGCCGGAGGTGCTCGGTCGGCTGTCGTTGCTGGAGCTGGTCACCCGCTGGCTGGTGTGCCGCAGCTGGCGCCGGCTGCTGCCCCAGTGACCGGCCCTGGCTGGCACTGGACCTGGTCACGCTCGTGCTCCGGACAAGGCCGGACAGCAACGCGATCAAGCAGCTGGAAGGCTTCGAGTGGCGACTTCGAGTCTCAGGCCAGGAGGAGCAGACCACTCTGAGAGCCATCTCCGGGGTGGCCACTGCGGACTGTTTCGTCGGCGTGCAGCCGCGAGGGGCGCATGGCGCCCGAGTGATTGGGGTCACGTTGGACTTTGAGGCCGGCCTGGACTATCTGTCGGTGCTGTTCAGCGCTGCGCCGCCGGAAGGTGGGCAGGCGTCTCTACTGCTGCAGCTGCAGGGGGTCGTCAGCAGCCAGGCGAACACTGCGAATGCACTGGCCGCACTCACCGGAGTCGTGCGCGACTGCTCCACCCTAGACTCGCTTGCTCCCGACTGGCCTTGCAGCTATCGCGAATTCTTGCTATCGCCGAAGCATCACCACCACCTGAAGGAGCTTCACAGCCCTTCGGGCCATTTCTCGCTGCTGTTCGTGACGCAGTCTATGTCCTCGGTCGCATGCCTGCGCAGACTTCACATCCAGCGATTCTCGGGCTTTGGCGCACCCATAGGCACCCTAGACACCGCAAGCGGATTCCCGACCGTCAGGCAGCTCATATTGGGGACGACTGTTGATAAACCGGTGAATGGCTCTCTACCCTATGCGCTCCAGTTCATGACACCTAACGTCGAAGACCTGCTCGTTAAAGAAATCTGGCTCCGCCCTGTGACGCGCTCGCCGTCGCGGCCTCATACCTATGTGACGCGAACTCGTCGCTGCGCTGCCCCGCCTCCGCTACCTTCGCGTCGAGCGCCTGCAAGCGCTGCCCAGCACATGCCAGCGCTGGACTCGAGTCAGAACGACCTGTTTGCAAGCCCATTCGAGAGCTTTGACTGAGCTCTCGATCGCGCGCCAGGGCGGCCTTCCGTCTACGTCGACGTTCTCGACCAGCGTTGGACGCCGAGGGACGAGAAGAAGACAGGCGATTTCAAGAGCTGCAGCCTGCCTTGGACGCCACACGTCGTGTGTTTCCCTGCCCGAAATCAGGAGCGCGACAGTCGCTATAGGCGATTCTTCCAGAGTTTGCACATCAAAGAAAAGTGTGTCATTGCGAACTCTTCAACATGGTGACACTCCAGAACAGAAACGCGGTGTTGACTACACGTTGTGTCTTGATGATGCAGCGAACGAACAAGCAAGAGGGTCTTGGCAACAGTTTGCTACCATACGTCGAATGGACGCACGTAATTAAAGAAATTGTGTCCAACTCTAGAATAGAGGTAGAAGCCAGCAGAGCCTCTAGATTACAGGTTTTGAAGTGGCCTTAGAAGAGTAGAGCACACAGTATGGCAGCGTGCAACTAGCAAATCGCGCGAATTCTCTGTCTTTAGTGAGGTCTAATGTTCTGTGGCGATTTTCTTGTGCATGCCAGTTTAAACTCTGATCTGCTATACACGCGTTTTTTCGCCACTTCCCGCAAGTTTGCGTTCGCGCGCACAGCAGAGAAACGCGCGTTAGCGTCGCGCCACCGACAGAATTCGCGACGAGCTGCTGGCGCTGCTACATACACGTCGACGGGCGCGCTTGTGTGTGCATAGCGCGCACGATTTCGGTTTGTACACCCAAGGGAGAGGGTAGGGCAGTGGCGCACAGCTGTACAACCAACCGAAAGGACGCCTCTAGGAAGCGTAGCTAGCTAGCAACCGATCACGAACGCGCGCACTGGCGGATCCAGAAAAAAATTTCGGAGGGGAGAGGGATTTTGCAGAAGCGAGGTTGAACTTTTTGGATGTTGGGCCATTTTGGCAGTAGTTTGGACACCTAGGTAATCGGTCCATTTCTGACGATTAACGAATATAAACGGCGCCGCAGGCGAAAATTTTGCAGTTTTCGACCACCTACAAGCAATGCTGAAACTTTTTAATGCTGAACACTAGGCCCACTAGGCGCGTTTCTTCTCCCACCGCCTATCCCTTTCCCCCTTTTCCCCCTTAGACTTTCGATTTTGGGAGGGGAAATCCCCCCCCCCCCTTCCCCCACCCCTGGACTGGATCCGCCACTGCGAACGCGCTGTGTGTGGACAACTTGAAAACTTCCCCAATTCTCAGAGAGGTATCGTGGAGGGGAGGGAGGGGACCGCAGCAGACCGATATAACGCCGCACGCCGCCAAGCTATATCGGCTGTGGAACAAATGCAGCAATGACACGACAACAAAACCACGACACGCGCATCGGGTGTTGGAGAAACCAGTAGAAAAAGCGATCGACTCGTTTTGCGCCCCAATTGAAGCGCCCATAATTAGCGTCTATGCAAAATTATCGCCATAGGTGACGCTAATTACTAGTGCCTGCTTGGAAAACGAGCGAGATACGAACGAGGCGCGCAGTCAGTGTCATTTGACGACGACGCGGCGACGGAAGCAAACGTTTTTGTTTCATTTTTTGAATAACCAGAGCAAACAGTAGCAGGGGAGGTACTTCGCATGATAGTGGTCTGCCTGCTACTGTTTTGTAGTGCGCGTCACTTTCGAACATACCTGCTACCCAGCCAGAGCGAGTGTGAGGGGGGGGGGGGGGGTGGAAGATGGGGGGGGGTCAAATAGTGGCTTATATGGCTTATACAAGGCACTGGTGGCACTTTTTTGGTCAATAATGCGCCAAAATGGGCTCTAAATAGTGTTATTTAAACACTGAAAAACCAACATTTACTCACTTTTATCGTCTTAGACACGGTGAAAATCCTTTAGAGAAATTCTGGTGTGGGGGTGTTGGAAACATGGTGGGGCGGGGGCAAACCCCCAGTTACAGGTATGCTTTCGAAAAGTTCCAGCAAATAAAGCGCGCACGTCCTGTGGGGAGCGAGGGAGGAGCCTGATTTTCGTGGGTAATTCTGCGTTGTCAAAATACTACGAAATGTTCCTGTTTGGGCGTCGAGGGCTACTATGGTGGTGGCAGGGGGACAATAACGCGCGCGCGGTTCAATCAGAGGAGGTTTGAAATTCCCAACCGAAGAAAAGCGATTCGCTCGCGCCATCCGAACGTACATGGCTGCACGCCTTTGCCTAGCCGAGAGAGCGCGCAACCTTCAGCTTCCCCAGCCGCTATTGTGTGTCTCCTGCCAGGAACAAAAAAAAAATTCGCAACAATTTCTGCGGCGCCCTGTCGCGAGTGTCCCTTGGCTGTCAGTCGAGGTCTGTGTTGTGCGTTCGGTGAGGAAGGAGGGACAACAAATGGGTCTGGAAGGACGTCCAATTAGACGAGAGGCTCAGCCTCTTCCACGACTCGCAATGGAGGGGGTTGCTGGCGGTCGGTGGCGGGCGAGTTGGAATTGGAGTTCCTGCAGTGGCCCACCATCGACAAGCGGACCAGGGAGCAGCGGGCGGTGACTCGAGCCTCCGGCTCGTGCTCCCACATGTCCTGGGCGCAGCGGACCAGCTCCGCTGTCGGCTGGAATGAGTCATGAGATGAGTCGTGTTGGATTGCATGTGTGCACGCACGCACGTAGGCACGTCTGCGCTAGGTGGGCTGATGCGCAAGCGGCATAGTCTCGAACACCAGAGGAGCGTACTGTACTGGGCAAAAGTTCCCTCTACCTACTTGGAGGGGTTTAAACGCACTAAAACCAACGTTTTTGCCTTGTTTTTAGCACTTTTTGGACAATTCTGAGTTTTTTAATTATAGAAAATTCGTTTTTTTTTCATTTTGCCTAAGCCTGGTTACAGTACAGATATGGTGGACCCCCCCCCCCCCGCCAGTTACATGCAATGTCCCTCAGGCGAGCACCTGTTCCTTCCTCCACTCCACACGAATGGGCGGTCTGATCTTTCGCTTGACGACCGCGTTTTTCATCGCCTTCTTCATGGACACATCGTCCGTGCTCAGCACCTCCGAGTAGGGGGGCGCGTAAGCGGCCGGCTCCAACCCCTCTGCAAACGTGCGTCGCACGCATGTATACACTATACATGTTAATTACACCCCCCCCCCTTAATTACACCAATAGCGCTGTTGCACACATTTGCACGCACGCTATTTTTTGGTGCACAATTCGAACCCGTCCCAAAATTCCGTTGCTCCCCCTGGCGCCACCAGGGGCCAGAGAGTGCCGGCCGAACCCCCACGATCCCACTCAGACCAGTAGGTGACACACATGTATGTACAGGGTGGGAGCCATGTGGCCAATCTTTTGAAATTTTGACGTTTTTTTGATATGGGGAAAGGTTTAGGTTTTTTCCCCGTCGTGAGAAAAAGTTTTGGTTTTGTGTAATTCGCCTATGCGTTTTTACCGTTTGTGCCTATGCGTTTGGAAGTGGCGAGCGATCAAAGTCGGCTCCGATCCCCTGGGCCACCCTGTATGTATGTATGTATGTATGTAAGGCACGGTATTCTCCTCAATTCCAACAGGAGGAGAGCTTCTGTGCCTGGTCTGGTGCCACGCACCCAATCTGGTCCTGCTGAGGAGCTCCCAGAAGACCAGGGCGCAGGCGTAGACGTCGATCTGGCAGAAGGCGCTCGCCGAGAAGTCCGCCGCGCCCTCCAGCACCTCGGGCGCCATGTACCGCTCTGTGCCCACCTGCAGCGCAGTCAAAAATTGCGTATTGTACCGTACACTCTCGAATTAGTACCAATGGCCGATGCTAATTGTCTCATTCGGGCCGTAATATTTAAGGGGGCTTAATTTTAGGGCGGGGGAGGCTTATAATTTGGAAGGGTGGATGCATGATGTGGAAGGGACCTTCCTAGCCACTTAGCGAGCGGAAGGATTTTTGTATGTACGTACGCACACACAAGCCGTACACACTCGCACCTCTATACGCACACTTCGGCTTAGATACGGTTTCTCAGTTCTGAGCTGAGAGGCTATTTTCCTGGTCAATTCCAGAAATAAATGTGCTGCGCCGTCAGCAATCATGCAACATTCCCGCATGGTCGTCATTGCCATTCCCGCTTGGGCCCTGCGCAGTGTCTACGCCTCCACGTTGCCTCGGGATTAATAAAATAAAATAAAATAAAATAGCCATCGTCTCCCAAGTCCAGTAGCTAGGGGCAAGACTGGTCAACAACGCATCATTCCAGGTCCAGCGAGCCAGCCCAGGGACCTGTTCCAGCGGCTGGTCCGGTGTACGTCCGTGTCTGCAGGCGAGCGCCAGGCCAAAGTCGGCGATCTTGGGCGCGAGCTGGGCGTCGAGCAGGACGTTGCTGCTCTTGACGTCCCGGTGCACGATGCAGGGCTTCAGCACCTGGCCCTGAGAAGACAGCAGCTCCTCGTGCAGGAACGATAGTCCGTTCGCGATGCCCATGGCCACCGAGAGACACTCGTCCTTGTCCAGTGTCGAGCGCTGAAGAGCACAGTGCTAGTATACACACTTGATGGTCAGCAACATACCCTACCTACCGACCTACTACTGCCCACCCCCCACAACGAGAATCGGCATACCCCCAGTTCCTCGGTCCCCAGTTCCTCGGTCCCCAATTCCTCGGTCCCCAGTTCCTCGTTCCCCAGTTCCTCTGTGTCCCAATTCCTCGGTTCCCAGTTCCTCGTTTTCTCACTTTCTCGGTCCCCAATTCCTCTGCGCCCCAGTTCCTCGGTTCCCAGTTCCTCGTTTCCCCAATTCCTCGGTCACCAAATTCCTCGGTCTCTTTATCGCGTTTTCACCCTTTTATTGATAATGAGTTTCTAGTTCTGATTGAGCGCGCGCCGACTGCTGTTCGCTGCGCGGGGCGGCAGTCAGCTCAGCTTGAATTTGGGGATTGGGGGGGAGGAGGTGGGAGCCCCTTGTGCTGTTGGGAACTCAGCACCCAATCCATTCAGTAGACCAATCAAAGCCACAGTGAATCTCATTAGTTTTTGCCACCCTGTCTTATCAGCTGGCGGACGATCGATCAGTCACTCACGCTCCTACAAGCAGTCAGAACATAACGTGTACCTTGACGTGCCCCACTGTATGCCTCGTCCCCAGCTGGTCTCTGTCCTCAGTTACTGCAAAAGGTAATGGCGAAATGCACCACTCTACCGTTATGCTACTGCAGTGGAAGTCCACCTACAGCACGGCGTCTGAGCTCAAGCGGCGGTCGCAAGTCCTTTCCTTTCGGGACGCACGGACGAGGGTCGGAGTGATTCGCCAGCCGCGACACCTACTGTACGCTAGAAAGAGGAGTGTCGCCGCGACGCGGTCGACACTGGTGACGCACTTAGGCAGAGCGAACCTAAGCCCCCTTACGTGACTGCGTGTGCGCGCGTGTACGATTACAGTGTGGGTACTACAATGGGTGGGAAACGCCTGTATTTCCTAGCCGTGCACGGAGGCACGACAGGCGCCACCGACACCGAGCAGGCGTCACTGACGCAACACGGCTGGACGAAACTGGGCGAAAGGCACAGCGGAAAAACGAAACACTACGAAAACAACTCGAATCGAACTGCAGGCGTCTTCCGGACGGCGGCTGGCTTGGTCGGCGCGCAGTCGGGCGGGAGGGGCGGGGCAGGCGTGGGCGTCGCTGATTGGCTCCTTGACTCGCTGATCGGCTCCTTGACCAGACCGGCTGTCTTGACTGGGTGACCTAAGGCTGAGCGACGAAGCGGCGCGCACAGCGCCAACGCAGACGAGCGCAGCTGCGGCATACGGGTGCGTTCATTTGCGTTCGAGTGAACTTCGCGTATTGCATTACAATACCCATTTGGATTTGGACTGCACATTGTTCCATGCGCATAGCTCATCACGAGAGCTCAGGCAATGGTCGTTAGGCGTACATGTACATTGTCTTAATGTGTCACGTCCTTTAGCCAAAAAAACGTAGACCGAGATATCGGTGCGTTGCATCTCTTGTGCGTGTGCCAGTGCGTGTGCGCGTGCCGTCGCGTTCGTGCAGGCACTTGCGCGCGTGCTGTCTGTCCTGTGCTCGTCCGTCCGTCCATGAGTACATGCCTGTGCGTGCGTGCTTGCCTGTTCTCGCCTCACCAATCGCCATCGGTCGCTCAGTCGCTCATGTCACCATGCGTGCTTTACCATTCGCGCTTAATGTAGGATTACAAAAACTGAGGGCCGAGGAATTTGGTGACCAAGGAATTGGGGAAACGAGGAACTGGGAACCGAGGAACTGGGGCGCAGAGGAATTGAGGACCGAGGAACTGAGAAAACGAGGAACTGGGAACCGAGGAATTGGGGTACAGAGGAACTGGGGAACGAGGAACTGGGAACCGAGGAATTGGGGACCGAGGAACTGGGGACCGAGGAACTGGGGGCTAACCCGAGAATCTTGTGGGGAACTTTCCCCCGCCTCCTGAGAAAAAAGTTGCGGTTTTGAATAGTGTTTCCGGCGAAAGTGTCCCTGCTGCCCTTTTCACAGTGAATTTGGGGAACTGGGGTGGGGGACTGGCGGCAAGCCGATCGCATTCAACCCCCCCCCGGCCTAGAAGCGCCTGCCTTGGTCTACGTTTGACTCTAGGTTACACGCTTCTATTCTCGCTTGGGCCTGGTCAATTGTCGGCTCGCTTCCTGTCCGCGCGCCATTCCCTTTACGTCCGTCCGCCCGCCCGTCTGTCGGTGCGCGCGTACTCACCCCCCCCCCCCCACCGTACCTCCAGAAAATCGCGCAAGCTGCCCTTCTCCTGTCGAGCCGTCACGATCCAGTACACGTCGATTCCGTTGCGTCTTCTGCTCTCCGCTCCAAAGAACTCCAGGACATTGGCACAGTCCCTCAGCTCCGCCAGCTCGTACACCGCCCTTTCCTGCTCGAAGGACTTGCCCGCGGTCGCCTGGGGCAGCTCCTTGACGGCGACCTTGACCTGCTTCAGGGGCCCCAGCGACAGCTGGCCCGCATAGACGCGCCCACGACTCTCGCCGCGAGCAGGCTTGTCCAGCAGCTGGAAGAACAACAGAAGCTTTTTCGGAGGGAGAAGTGTTTAGCAGAAGGGGAACCTCCCCCTTCTGCTCTGCTGCCGGCACCCAATCGGTCCATGAATGACAGGAAATACATAAAAACGGCGCCACAGACGAATTTTTTTTTTTGCGGTTTTCGACGGCCAACACGCGTTTTTATGCGGAAAAGTACGTTCGCTAGGCACGTTTCTTCTCCCACGGTCCCGCCCTTTCCCCCAAGATTTGAGACGGGGAATTCCCTTACCGGTAACCGAGTAACGGGGAGGGGGGCTTGGGGGGTCCCACTATTTTCCGACACGTCCCAGTCCCCCCCCCCCCACACTACGCTGAGGGTCACGCATGCACACGCGGCAGCTTGCAAGCACACACACACACACACACCCCACACACACACACACACGCACCACACACACACACACACACACACACACACACACACACACACACACACACACACACACACACACACACACACACACACACACACACACACACACACACACACACACACACACACACACACACACACACACACAATCAGTCAATCACACCACCCACCTCTCCCGTCAGTTCGATGTCCAGCAGTTTGGGCGGCAGCTCAATGTGGCCATTATTCGACGAGAATTGTACTGCCGTCAAGTCCTGCATTTCCCTGCCCGTGGCGACGCTCTCATAGAGGGTCCTCACGCCCTTCTTGAGACAGCTCTTGCGGTAGTAGCGACAGGCGAATCGGGCCGCCAGCACGAGCAAGGCCAGCAGAAACAAGGGCAGGAATACGTAGAGGGCGATCCAGCGAAAGTGGCCGCCCAGGGCGGAGGGACGCACTGGAAGTTGGGTGTGAAGGTGACAACTGCGTGCGTGCGTGCGTGCATGGGGAAGATGGGGGGGGGGCAAGGAGACACTCGTCCTCGCGCTCCCATTTTCTTGAGAGCACACACAAATGAGCGCAAACGTTGCCTGCCTGCGTAACGGTTTTGAGTAGAATGACTTTCGAATTTCAGTATGCTTTTGGAATTCATAATGCCAAAAGTCGGGAATTTAGCTCGTGCAGTTTTTCCCTAATTACCAGTGGATTTATCAAGTACGTCCGGGTCCGGGTTTGCATCATGAATCATGATCATGAAACTGGTGTGTGTGTGTGTGTGAGTGTGTGTGTGTGTGTGTGTGTGTGTGTGTGTGTGTGTGTGTGTGTGTGTGTGTGTGTGTGTGCGTGCGTGCGGTGTGTGTGTGTGTGTGCGTGTGTGTGTGCGTGTGTTCCACGCTCGTGTGTGCGCACGCCTGCTAACACGACAAGCGTGTGCCTCCTCACCAGGGCTGGGCGTGGGCCCGGGTGTGGGGGTGGCCGCTGCTCTGTCGCGTTCGCGCCTTTGCTGCTCGCTCGAGGCGAATGCGGTCAAGTTGACGTATGCCGCCCCCTCCGTCAGCTCGGCCGCGTTGCAGCCGGGGGCGGAGCAGCAGCAAACTACCAACTCCTTCTTGAGGGCGCAGACCTGCTCTGGGCATTGGTTGGGGTTGGTGGCTTTGGGGTCTCGCGAGTGGCAGACTTGCTCCAACAGCTGAAGCAGTCGTGGTGAAGGAATGTGCGTAAACTGTTTTTTTTTTGAAAGAGCGACAAATCCAAGCGGGTGGGATATTTAGAGGAGTCGTCGACGGCAAGAACCAACCCGACACGGCATGGACAATTGCGGCCCGTTTCGAGAGGGCACACCCCGGGGGGGGGGGTTTGCTGCCCCCCGGCGAGCGGCGAGAGGAAACACGCACACACAGACACACGCAACAACAAAACACACACACACACACACGCACACACACACACACACACACACACACACGCACGCACGCACACACACACACGCACACACACACACGCACGCACGCACACGCACGCACGCACGCACACATGCAAGCACTCGCCTCCGGAGTTCTCGTGTCAGTGTCGTTCAACTTTTCATAGTGGGAGAAGCAGGCGGGTTGTCGACCGACGCCGTTGTAGTTGAGACTGCAGCGAGCGACCACGGACTCTGGCAGACCGCACATCTCGCTGTCGTCTTGCGCAAACGCAGAGCCCTTGCACCTAGTCTGTAAGAAGAAGTAGACACACTCTCCATAGGTGTCCACAGAAACAAGCCCATGGGAGTGGTGCAAGCGCCATTTTATTCTTAAGCTGCTCCTCACTTCAAAGCATAGGTGGGCTCAGGGGGGGGTAGGGGGTTCACCCCCCCCCCCCCCCACTGGCTATAGCCGTCCCGGTTTTTTGCGGGAGAGAGGCCCCCTGGGCATCCGCCATCCTGGATAACTTGCGGGAAACCGTGTCTCAATATTTAAAAAAAATGGGTGCAGATGAGTGTTTTTGTTTCTTTTTCAGTGTAGTGAAAGTGCTATTCATTTAGACCTTCTTTTGAAGTTTTGACCCATTTTAGACCAAAAAGTACCCATTTTACACGTTATTATGGTGTAAAATCCTCCACTTCGACCACCCCTCCTCCAAAATTTTCGATCCCGGACATTTTATCCGGGATGGCTCTAGACCCCCCCCCTCGAAACCCCCAGAGCATAGACCCCCCTGGCTTTCGGACCACTCAACACCTATGCTTCAAAGGGCCATAAATTGCTTACTCCGCACTTTTCTCTCGACTTTGTTACGCTCGAAATTCCTTGTGGGAAAAGTACCGTATACTTGATTAAAAAGTCGAGAAAGTTTCTACCCAAATCTGCATCACCAGACTCAACCCCCCCCCCCCCCACCTCCACCCCAGTCACGTTTTTATTTGTTAGCTTTTTTAATTTTAAAAATCAGCAAAATTCTGCCTTGGCGCCTCTTTTGCTAGTGGAGTGACGACACACGGGATTTTATATTTGACTTTCACGGCGAAGATGCAATGTAAATGAATGGACCTTGTTTGCAAGTGTAAAAGCCATTTTCTTTCACTTTTCCATAACCGACCTTGTAATAGCAGCACTGGTACAGGTCATAGTCGTATTTGTACGTCCGATTCAAGCAGTCCTCGATCGAATCGAATCCAAATTCCGCTACGTGCATGGCGTTATTGATCAGCGTCTTCTTGAGTCCATCAGGCTTCAGAGGTATCGACAAAACGCTACTGTCCACCACTGATACCAAATAGAAAACGGCGACAAAAACAAGTGCCATTTGGGCGCGAATTTTGTTACTGCTGCTGAGGTAAGTCATTTTCGTGCGGCGACGTGCACAATTCGGCGCGTGTGCCCGCGCCTGGCACGGCGGTGTGAAAAAAAATGGGTTCGTAACAACTGACAAACGGTTCAGCGACAAATAAGCAAGACGGGAAGCAAAAACAAAGAACCATGCACAAAATAATTAGAAATGCACATCCACAACCGCTTCCGTGTGCCGTGCACTCATGACGCCATTTTGTAAGTTTAAATCAATGATAATTTGGTGCGCTTTTGCTGTGGTAACGGCGATTACTTTGGCAATAGCTGTTTCTCTTGGTCCAAACTCCCGTGCCTCAAAGAGTGCTGTGTGTACGCGGCGCCAGCCAGCGGCAGCTCAGTTTGTTCAGATCACTTGGCGCTTCGACCACGGTGTTAGCGAGGAAGACCGACTCCTAAAAACTGTAGACATACACACGCAGTTACCCGCCGCCTCATTGTCGAGATCACACACACGAGCTTACCCATGAGCGAACATTGAGACTGAGACAATGAACTGAGCGAACATCAATCCATTGAGACTGCACTTCTGTATAGGTCTCTGGACTGTCATGGGCGTGACGAGGTCTTTGTTGGCTAGTAACAGACATAGTAGACATAACATAACAGACATATTCATTCTAAATACCGGTAGCTGGGGTGGGGGGTGGGGGCCCCCGCAGAATTTTTTCAACCACCCCCCAACCCTCTCCCCAGAATTTTCCCAAGAAATTTTCACTCGGTCTAAAACGATAAAAGTGAGTAAATGTTTGTGTATTTCAATGCATTTCAGTGCTATATGACCATAAAACCGCTAAATAACACTGTTTAGACCCTATTTGTACCCATTTTTGACCAAAAAGTACCAGTATAACTTAAAAAATGGCAAGCTAGCCCCCACTTTTTGCTCCAGACACCCCCCCCCAGAATTCGGCCATTTACTCCCCCACTCTTCCAGACACGGCTACACGTATGGTAACAGATGCAATGCAATCGACTTACAACGTTGCCATTGATTTGATGGGGATGGGGCCGCACCTTGTCGGCGCCGAACGTTTACATTGCGTAACGACACAACAAGCTTACAAAAAGAGTGCACCAAACTACCACATGGGACAGAATAAACAGTCTTTCTTCGACAAAATGGCATCATGCATGCACGGCATACGGAATCGGACGTGGATTCGGATGTGCAGAATGGCGTAGTTGCATCAAATCGCTATTGCGAAAACGTAAAAATCGTGAAAAGCGAAATCGTTAGAATTGTATTGTAGCTCGTTGGTATATACTGTAATTGGACGTCTATGTCTGCTGTGAAGCACCAGTGCGGCACTATCGAACTTCTGCATGTAGCTAGTTGCGGTTCATCTATGGTCGCAGGTTCCATCAGTTTGTGCTAGCGAATTTCCACCGCTGTTTGGTAGTGCGTTGATTACTTCTTGGCTACTTCATGAGCAGGCGGCGTCCTTGTCTCGCGAAAACCAGTCTAGATTTGGGGAAGTTCCTTTAATTTTAAAGATAAAGATAGATAGATAGAATAAAGATAGAACAGGGAGAACTGACTTGTAGAAGACGGCTGCGATGGCGCCTCCAGCCAGCGGGCCCAGCCAGTAGACAAAGTGGTACGACCACTGCACTTTGCTGACGTCGCCCAGTAGGGAGTAGATCACTGCTGGACCGAAACTGCGCGCCGGATTCAGACTCGCGCCAGACACTTTGGCTCTAAAGGCGTCATATGTGCATGACGGGCATATGTGTACCGCCGGTGCGTGCGTGCGTGCGTGCCGGTGCGTGCGTGCCGGTGCGTGCGTGCCGGTGCGTGAGTGCCGGTGCGTGAGTGCCGGTATGTGCGTGTGTGCCGGTGCGTGCGTACGTACCGGTGCGTGCGTGCCGGTACGTGCGTGCGTGCCGGTGCGTGCGTGCGTGCTGCGCACCCCGCAAAGATGCTGGCGACGACGGTGAGGCCGATGGCTAGCGCCCCGGTCGGAGTGGCGCCGTCCGAGTCGACGGCCGCGTTGAGCACGGTGTTCACCAGGCCGAACGTCAGCACCAGCTCCGTCACAGTCGCCTGCATTAAATTAACTTAAATCGCAAAATACCAAAAACGCCAAGAAAACTTGGAGCCTACCCTAAACCATCCGTCGTGCCCGAACGTCGTGACGCCGCCTGCGATCGTCGTGTAGTCGGCCGCACTCACGACGAGCTAAAGAGATGAAGCCGGGTCGACTAATATGCTAGCTAGCTGCCAGCTAACCTCAACTAGCATCGCCCCCAGAAGCGAGCCGGCCAGCTGGCAGACGATGTAGAGCACGGCGTCGAGCAGAGGCTGACAGCCGCTGCAGAACACGCCGAACGTGACTGCAGGATTGAAATGGCCGCCGCTAGAACATTGCTGTCGACCCACACACGAACGCACAAACGCACGCACGAACCGCCACGCACGCACGCAGCACCGGCACGCACGCACGCACGCACGCACGCACGCACGCACCGGCACGCACGCACGCACGCACGCACGCACCGGCACGCACGCACCGGCACGCACGCACACACGCACGCACCGGCACGCACGCACGCACGCACGCACGCACGCACGCACGCACGCACGCACACACAGACGACGCACCTAATGTGTCCCATGCTGATAACGAGAAAGGCGATGGCCAGGCCATGCCCGAGCGCCACCGGCACCAGACTATCGCCGGCGCCGAGAGCCAGCAAGCACCCTATATGTTCGGTTAGGAAATTGTATTTTATTTCAATTTTAATATTTACATTCAACCTATGAAGACGAACAGCAGCGTGCCGACGAATTCGACGAGACAGCTGCGCACGATCTGGGAAGCCCAGCGTCTCTGCTGCTGAGCTTCATTCTATATGTTTTAAAATATTTATTTAAGATTTAGAGGGTTTGTAAAAAAAAATACTTGGTGTGCACCGCTACCGCCTCTCAGCGGGCTGCTGTCGTCGACGGCGCCGTATTCGGTCGACATTTTCCGGCCAGCAGATGACATTGTGGACCGGTGCAATTTCAAGTTGAAAACGGTAAGAACAAAACATGGTCGTCAACACACTTTTACAATGCAAATTCTGAAGTCTCGAAAAAATAATTGCACCGGACCTTGCGAATTGCGAGGTAGCTCGTCGGCTAGATAGCTAGGTAAGCAAGCGTCAGCTTGTCGCTAAATGCAGACACGCCAACACAGACTTGCGCGTAAGACGCAGAAAAACAACAACCCAGACACACTCTGTCACGCTCGCACGCGCACGCAAGATAAGAAGCACTGACAGCTATACGCGCTATAATCGGGGTGTACGCGTCAGCGTACACCCTGATTCAGGCGTTATAGAAAAGGTGTCAGGCGTCAGGCGCATCTGATTTAGTTCATTTCAGGCGTTATAGAAAAGAATCGCAGATCGCGCAATCGAGATGAATCTTTACGTTTTCATTTTGAAGGGGCGTTTGCTTACTTTTCGGGGTGGAAATTACCTATGCCGAATAAAGCTTAGGTAGTTCTTGGAACATTAGGTAGGCTAGGCAGTGTTTTGAATCACCCCGGAAAAGCGATACACTCCTAATCGGTTGTAACAACAAACGCATTATGCACTGGCACTACGAAATGGAACTTGAAATACATTCTTTGTAACCATTTGCGTTCTTTTTAATAAAAAAATATAAAAATGTTGCCTTGTGCATTTTATTGGCCTGTATTTAAGTGGAATCATGTACAATACGATCACCGTATCTCTCTAGGTACATTATCTACCTTCGTTACACACTGACTATACAGTACACATTGTGACCAAGAATCAATCATCAATAACGAGGTCAATCACACGTAAACCATACTCGAGCGAGTGGTTCATCAGTAGCACTTACATGCGTAGGAACAATGCGCCAAAAGCAAGTACGCGATCGAGAGACTACAAAACTGCGCCGACGTTGTAAAGTCGGGGGGCCTCGTTGTAACATCTGCTTCGGTGGCAACGAAGACGGATTCTGGGCTGGCGCGTCGGAGCGTGCTCCTCGCTCGGCGCGCTGACTCCTGAAGTCGGCTGGTTACCGAAAATGCTCTAATAGCGTCCCCTAGTCCGTACCCCTTCCTTCTTCAATGATGTCCCACGGGTACGGCGAGGTGACTATGCGCCCTACTCCAATGTTGCTGTTGTTGTTGTTGTTCGATTAGGGGTAACGCTAGGAGGCCGTCAATGGCCCTGCTTATAGCGTACCCTTCTCTGTGACGCCTCCCCGTCTAGAGCCGCATTATTAGACAAAGACATTCGGAAGAACGCCATACGTCATCTAGGGCAGCGACGGCGCGAGAAAATCCATCGAAGCCCTCAATGTTTATGTGTGTCCCTCCTCCAATAGTAAAGAGGGGTTCAAAGGTCTTATCGTCTTTTCTCAAATAGATCGGCAGCCTCCAATAAAAGTCGGCATTCACTCGGTTCAACCATACGTGTGTCACTGTCCGGTCCTGTCCACGAAAATCGGCAATTTTGACAGTGAAATTAGAAGAGAGAATAGTGCCACGGGGCCACTATTGGAGGATTTACGGTAGTACACAGAACGTGGGTGAGTTAGACTGAGTTAAGCACACCAACTGTGCACTTGGGCGTATGGTGGTGTGATGTTAATAATAGAGAGGTGATGCGATGCGATGCGTCACGTTGAACTTTCACCACACTTTCACCACACACGTGTCTTCGGGCACACTAGAGTATGGAATAGGCTAATTCTCGGATTCGTTGAAGTCATGACTCATGACATGTGTTGCTTGCTACTACCCGCCCCACGTTATGGATAGTCTACCACCTTTCTACAAGTTGCACTGCCGAAAACAAAGAGTCCAAAATCAGAACTCCCCAGCGTGGCGCAATATTCCAAGTTTGTTTTCAATTACTTGTTTATCGAAAACCGCGTGAATATCGAAGAGTTTCGTCACTAAGAACTGAAAGGTACTACTGTATGCGCTTGTTTAAAAAACCTGCTTTGGGTATGAAGAACTTGAGATTTTGTTTCGTCAACCTCCGTTCTTAGTTTGGGTTGGGCTCTCGTCGCTATCGCAAAATATACTTGTAGATTTTGCGTCGCTGTTTCACGCATATCTTTTAAGGGAATCGCAAGTTTTTCAGTGTTTGCTTTATCAGAAAACGATCCGTCCTTGTTGAAGAGGCGGCATACACGAATCTGCAGCAGCGCAGTATGCGGTTGCCAAGACGCTGACAGGTTTGTGTGATCGCCGAAAAATCAAGACCCCAAAATATGCGAAAGCCATTTGTTATCAAACACGTTGTCTATGTACCGGGCAGCGTAATATGGTCTACAGAGGTGTAACCATAGGTGTAGATTGGTCCAAAAGCCAGGGGGGGGGGTGTCTGGGGGTTTCGAGGGGGGGGGGGGTCTAGAGCCATCCCGGATAAAATGACCGGGATCGAGAATTTTGGAGGAAGGGTGGTTTAAGTGGAGGATTTTGCACCATAATAACGTGTAAAATGGGTACGTTTTGGTCTAAAATGGGTCAAAATAAGGTCTAAATACCACTTTTCAGGCGTTTTTGGGTCATACTACACTGAAAAAGAAACAAAAACACGCATCTTTGCCCATTTTTTTTAATATTGAGAGAGGGTTTCCCGCAAGTTCTCCAGGATGGCGATGGCCAGGGGGGGGGGTCGCTCCCGCAAAAAAGCGGGACGGCCATAGCCAGGGGGGAGGTGAACCCCCCCTAGACCACCCCTGAGCCCAC
This sequence comes from Paralinhomoeus sp. GSCO2_6, assembly GCA_030248085.1. Classification (NCBI taxonomy): domain Eukaryota; kingdom Metazoa; phylum Nematoda; class Chromadorea; order Monhysterida; family Linhomoeidae; genus Paralinhomoeus; species Paralinhomoeus sp. GSCO2_6. The sequence continues at coordinate 19,282 of JASAMY010000217.1, read as the reverse complement.
CTATGGGTGTAACTGACAATCGAAGCTGGGGGGGGGGCGGGCGGGTGAATCTCAGATTTTTTCAAAAGTCGATTGGGGTGACCATTTTTAAAGTTTTCCTTGGATTAAGGCATTCAAAAGCGTAAAATTTTCACCTGCGAGCGACGCTGTTCTATTACAACTCACTATTGTTTGTTGAAAATAGTGCGAAAAAAGCAAATGCCGATGCCAGGGCCAAAATTTGACTTTTCGAGGAAACGGCTATGAAAAATTTGACATTCTGCCTCTTCTGTCAGAAAATCCTGGATCCGCCAGTGTCGACAGATTCCATACTGGTCTGTAGGCGCGCAAAATACGGCGCCGCAGGCCAAATTTCTGATATTCTTACAACAAAATAGTGCTCACTCAACACAGGCTTGAAAAACACCTCCCAGAACATGGAGAGAGCATTTAGCGTCGTAAGTAGTATCCTGCAGTCAGTGTAGGACGGACTGCAGGTTGGTTGGACCAAAGCTGGGCTAGGGTGATCCTTTCTTTTTTCGTGCAGGATTACTTGAAGTTGGGGATGGTGCCCTGTGCCTACACCCTACCCAGTTACGCACCTATGATGGTCTAGTGGTGTAGAGAATCAACCTCTTGCGCGTACGGTGTCTGGGTTCGATTCTTGATGGATCCACACTAGATCGAAAATTTCCCTCAGTGGCGTTCTTCCCGAATGTCGGGCTAATTATGCGGCCCTAGAGACGGGAAGGCGTCATCTAGATGGGTATGCTGTTTGGGCAATTGACGGACTCCTAGCGTTGCCTCCAAATAAGCATGTCTATGTACAGTTGTGCTGCTGCCTTTGGCTCTAGGTTCCAGTTCCGGCTACACATGTCCCCCCAGAGGAGAGGGCAGCAGCACCAGTCCACGTCCTCTGGGGCTGCAGAGACCTTAGTGGAGAGTCCAGAGGAGAGCTCCTGGGCAGACGGCAGAGGCAGCTGGCTCTTCTACGTCTGCATCGTGGGCGCACTGCACGTCGCCATCAGCTGTGTGCCCGTCGTCTCCAGGCCACTGGCGTGGACGCTGACGCATCTGCTGCACAACCTCGTGCGCTGCGGTTTTTCTTTTCGGCTTTGGGAAATTCAGACGCAGTCAGTAAATGTGAACGCCAGGCACTATTCACACCAGTGTCTGAGAAGGAAGTTGAAGGGAAAGGGGCGGCCCACGGAAATTGGACACATGGGTTGGTCGTCATTGCTGCAGGTTGATTGCAAGGGGATGTCCGGATAGTATGTCCTAATTTGGCGGAGGGGGGATGGCCGTTCAATTCAAGGTGGAGTGGGGTCATACCTGTAACCGGGGGTACCACCACCCCACTATTTTTCCAAAGGATCTTCACCATGTCTAAAACGATGAAAGGGAGTAAGAGGTTTGGTGTTTTTCAGTGCTTTGTTCAGCCACCCCCCCCCCCCCCTCCAACTCCGCGCCAGACCCGGTTACAGATGGAATGCGTGTCAGAAAAATAGTGGGAGGAAGGGTAACCCAACCCCCGCCCATACATGTAACCGGGTTTTTGAAGGAGGGTCGGAGACCATTCTGGGGGGGGGGGGGGCGGCGTGGGGGTCACGCAGATTTGAAGATGGAGGGGGTCCCAGAAGGGAAAAAAATGTACCTAAATAGTCTCTAAATATGCACTTTTTGGTCAAAAATAGGTATAAAAATGCGTTGAAATAGTCTATAAATAGCGTTATTTAGCTGTTTTAGGGTAAAAAAACTACTGAGAAGGACGAAACGTACACTACTTTTTATATTTGCAGACAAGTTGGAAAACATCAGGAAAATTCTGGGTGGGGGGGGGCTGGGTATAGGCAAAATTCCGGCTGGTGGCCCCCAACCCCCAGTTACATTACGTGTATGCCCCGCCCCTCCTCCATTACAGGTGTGGTGGGCGTGGGAGGTTTGTGTTCGTTCACGAATTCGCGAATTCCTGCGCCACTCCAAAGCCCAATACAGTCGACTTCAGGTGAGCTTCTACGCGCTGCACGCTCTCAAGGGCAACCCCTTCCTGCCGCCCACCCAGGAGTCGTCAGAGCAGGCGAGCCGACTCACCCAGTGGGAGCAGCTCGGCAGAGGCCGGCAGTTCTCTCATGCCAAGAAGTTCCTCACTATCGCCCCCATCGTCCTGTGAGTGGTCCTGTAACGGGGGGGGGGAGTCGGAATTTTGCCCCGGCCCAGCCCTCCACCCAGACCCCCAGAATTTTCCTGAAGTTCTTTTAACTTGTCTACAAATATTATAAAAAAGTAGTGTACTTTTCATCTTCTTTTAGTGTTTTTTTACTCTCAAACACTAGCGGATCCAGACAGGGGGAGAGGGGGGTCTCCCCCTCCTGTCAGTTCAGATTTGGGGGGTGGGGAGGAGGGGGAGAGATCAGGGGGAAAAGCAGGAAAGAAGGGCGAGCACAGGGGGAAATGGGTAGATTTTTACGTTTTCCTTTAATTAAGGCACTCGAAAGCGCAAAATTTTCGCCTGTGGCGCTGTGGTTCTCTTCCAACTCACGTTTGATTCGTGAGGGTGCTAAAAATACCGTCATTTTTGTCTATTCCACAGTAGTGTAGTTTGTGTGGTGAAAAGAAAATGACCTTCTCCCCCCTCTGTCAGAAAATCCTGGATCCGCCAGTGCTCTCAAACAGCTAAATAACGCTATTTATAGCGTATTGTTAACCAAAAAGTGCCTATTTTGACCAAAAAGTGCCTATTTGGACACTATTTTATTTTGGTACATTTTTCCTTCTGAGACCCCGCCCTCTTCAAATCTGCGACCCCCCACCCCCAGAACTCCCCAGAGAGAGCCTCGGACCCCCTCCCCACTTCAAAAACCCGGTTACACGTATGGGGGTACCACCTCACGGTTTTTCCAACACTCTCGCCCTCATCCCAGAATTTTTTAAAGAATATTCACGCTGTCTAAAACGATAAAACTGAGTAAATGTTGGTGTATTTGTGTTTTTCAGTGTTATATGGTCAAAACAGCAAACAACCCTATTTAGACCGATTTCTGACCAAACAGTATTTGCCAGTATATGTCAAAAATTACAGCTATGGCGGTCGCCACGCTGATCGAATCGAATCATGGTCGTCGAGTTGCTTGCAGGTACATGCTGACGTGCCACTTCACATCGTATCAGCCCTGGCACCTGCTGGTCAACTTTCCCTCGTTCATCCTGGTACTGTTGCCGAAATTGCCGCTCTTTCACAGAGTCCGAATTCTCGACATCAATCGCTATTGACTGTCTCTATGAGTTTCACTCTCCTCCTGTCAGTCCAGTCGGCGGCTAGCCGGGTTTACGAAAAGCTTGCTGTAGATTCGGTGGATCGCTGTATTAAAAATGCAGCAATGCAGCTCGAATTAACCCACTTTACAAGTACAAACATGTGAGTTTCCTGAGTAATTGTATGAACTGCTTGTACTCGCTTCGTCATCGAATCTACAGCACGCCGCAACCCCGGCTGTAATTTTGTGACGATTGGTTGCTCAAGCGCTGAAGAGTCTACTTGAACGCAGCATTATTTGCTCTGATTATTGTTTTTTTACGTGCCCAACATTTTTTTTTGTTGGGGCGGTGCGGTGTACTACTGTACGTATTGTTTGATTTGTTTGTTGTTGTGCGGCGAGAGAAAGAGAGAAGGAACGGTGGTTGACGGAGGAACGGTATTTTCGCAATAGCACACTTCGAACACATGCGAAAGAGCATGCAACTGTTGGGGATTTTCAGTTGGCCATTTTTGCGGCGAATCGACACGTATTCTGATATTTTATGCTTATCGCGAGTCTTGAGAATTTGAGAGAAAAGTCAACGTGGTGGCCGCGTACACACTTTTGTCGGAAACAGGGTGGGGTGTTTATTGATGCCGACGAAATAAAAGTGCGATCGGCAGAGGGGGCAGATGGCTGCTGGCAGCGCGAAAAACTCAACATGCGTGCGTCGATTTGTCGGCGGCGCGGACGCGGCGTGTGTTCATTCTCCGCACAATGGATTGCGCAAGGTCACGCGCCAAATTTAAAAGGTCGCGCCGCACCTTAACCATTTTGTCGAATTCTTCGAAATATTTGCAGTTAGTTTTCGTGATCGGGTAATCGCATGCGACGAGCCTATCGCGGCTATCGAATTTTCAGGATTAATTTTCTGTGGAAAATTCTCGGAGTTGCGAGGGAAACTGCGATTTGAAGAAACGGGTTAACCGTGACCTTGAGGCTGCGGGACCAACGCTCGATTCGCAACTCTTGTAATGGCGCTGCCGCCGCGCGCGTAAAACCCAAGGCGTGGAAAAGCCGCGTCCGTCTGTGCGTGTACGTGTGTGCGTCTGGCGCCTCGAGTCCTCTTGACGGAGACAACTACTGTATGCAAATTTGGAACACTGTTAATGTTGACATTGATCACCCACTAGCGGATGGGGGGGGGGGGGGGGGGGTCCTCTCTCTGCTAGGGGTGGGGGGGGGGGGGGGGGGGAGGGGGGAGAAGGGGGGGGGAAGGAGGGGAATAGGAGATTTTTCGTTTTCCTTGGATTTAGGCATAAAAGCGCAAAATTTTGGAACACTGTTAATGTTGATAACGATCTGATCCAACTCTACGTTTGTTTTGAAGGGGGGGTTTTTATCCCGTTTTTTTTGTTTTTTTCTTAGTAGTGTAGTTTGTGCGGTGCAAAAATTGGCCTTCTCCCCCCACTGTCAGAAAATCCTGGATCCGCCAGTGTGATCACCTATTTATTTTTACGATGCCGAGACTTGAATAACTAGAGACTAGTTATTCAAGAATGAATAACTAGACTAGAATAACTAATGTCTGAGCAGCTGGCCTAGCTGGGGTCAATCAATCATCAAATGCGGCTTTTCCCGTCCCGTGCGCCGCTGCGGTTCGCTGACTGCGCTCTCAGTCGTCGCCAGCGGAAGGAGAAAGAGTGACTTGGGCCAGCTGCTGACGCCGCACGTACACACGCGCTATATCTCCTTCGCGGTTCGCTCTGCCTCTCTGCTCTGGAAGGCGCTGGGGTGGCGCTAGAGGGGTGGCGCGGCGGCGGCAGCGGCAGGCGCGTACTAGGCACCGCCTGGCGCCCCCTTACACCGCGCCACTCTCCGTCACCCCCCCCCCCCCCCTCTATACTATACTATACTAGCGTAGCGCACCCAGGATTGGGGCGGCGCTGGTGGTCAATTCTCACTGGCAGCGGGCTGGAGGAAGGGGGGGGGGACTGGTGGGCGGAGGACGCTGACCCCGAGTCCGTCCGACTCCCCACTCCCTGCATTTTGGTCGCGCATCATTTATAGAGGGGCACGCCTCCCCTCCTCCCCTCCACGCACCCCTTCCTCACAGTCGCCGCACCAAGGCGCAGTCGCACTCTCTCTCTCCCACCTATCTATCGCGCACGCGCGGCCAGGCCACCCCTCGGCGGGGCTGACGCGGCGGCGCCGCGTCCTCCTCCTAGTGGCAGTCGGCCGCTGGCACGGCCCTGTTTGCTCAGTGTTCTTCCACCTCCCTCTCCCTCACTGCCAGTACCCCCCCCCCCCCTCCAGGAGGATGGAGAAGGACGACCCGGTTGTCGTTGGCGCTCGCGCTCGCGCGCATTTGGGTCATCCGCACGGTTTTTCTCCTTCAGACAATCCACCACCACCACCAACACTGCGTCGCCTGCGAGCGTCGAAATCATGGACTCCGCTCGTCTGGTGGCGTCGGTAAAAGCCTGACGCTTAATTAATTGGTTTTGGGCGGACGATAGCGCGTCATGATGGGACGTCTCTCGCTGGCGGTGGCGACGACCGTGCTGGTCTTGGGCTTTGCCTCTGGCCAGGAAGGCTGCGAGAGACTGCAGGAAGCTCTCGATGGCGACCGAGAGCCAGCGGAGGGCTCGAACTCGACCGACAGCCCGCAGCGAAGGTCCATGCTCGTCTGCAGATGCTACCCAGTGCCCAGGAGCCGTTCCGAGCTGGGCGCTGCAGCAGATGGTGGCCGCTGGATCGGCTGCTCCGGTCGACAGAGCAACGTCTACACGATCGGCAGGGCTCTGCAAGCGCTGCCGCGGGACACGCGACTCGCGCAGCTCTGGGTCTGGGACAGTCTGATGCCCAAGATCGACCTCGTCGGCCTGTTCGGCACCGTGAAACCGACCAGCCTCGTGCTCGAGAACAGCAACATCCACTACATGCCCATCCAGCTCTTCGAACCGCTGGCCGACGTGCTCGAGCGACTCGAGCTCAAGAACAACCGCATACCAGCCGAGACGCTCGTGCAGGGTGGCCGCAGCCTCTTGAGCTCCTTAAGGAGACTCAGGCACCTGGACCTGGGCGGCAACAGGCTCGAACGTGTCGAGAGCGCCATGTTCGTGGGCCTGGGGGAGTTGGAATCCCTATCGCTGGCCAGGAACGGTCTTGAAACCATAGGACAGGGCACGTTCCAAGAGCTTGGCAAGCTGAGGACTCTGAACCTGGCCAAGAATCGACTAACGCGTCTCTCCAGGGACGCTTTTCTCGGCCTGAACTCGCTGGAAGTGCTCAGTTTGGACGACAATCTGGTCGAAGAAATCTCAGAAGGCGCCTTTGAGACGCTGACGAACCTCAGGGTGCGGTGTTTTGTTGTTGTTGTTGAGCCCGTGAAGAACTTGCCACGCACGCCAGCCCGTGCATGCCTTTTGAGGTTCTAAAACTGAGTGGCAATCGTCTGCGCGAGCTTCGCCTGGGCGGCGGGGCGCCCCGGCTCGAACAACTCTTGCTCAACTCGAACCGGCTCAGCAGCGTGCGCGACCTGGCCGTCTCTCCGGAGACAGCGGCGAGCGTGCGCGTCCTCCAGATGGACGGCAACCGGCTCGAGAGTCTGCCCGCCGACGCTTTACGCGCCTTCACGGCCCTGCGAGTCTGGTCGGGCGCGCGCAACCGCCTCTCCAGCGTCCACGTCGACGCGCTGCGCGGACTGGCTCGGCTGCGCAGTCTCAGTCTCCAGAACAACTCCATCAAGCTTCTCGAGCCCGGCCTCTTCCGGCACACGCCCAGGCTGCGGCACCTGTTCCTCACCATGAACCGGCTCGAGAGCCTGCACGAGGGCTGCTTCGAGGGCCTGGCCGAGCTGCGGATCCTGGGCGCCTCCAAGAACAAGATCAGGTCCGTGCACAAGTCGGCCCTGGCGAAGCTGCCCGCCCTCGAGCGCCTCTTCCTCGACGGCAACCGCCTGGAGTCGTTGAACAACCACACGCTCGTCGGCGTCAGGCAGCGACTCAAGTTTCTCGATCTCTCCGGTGCGCGCTGCTTTCCTGATTTTTTTTTTGTCGCTGCTGTTTCAGACGCGCCTTCCTTCTCAGACAATCCCTGGCTGTGCGACTGCGAACTGCTGTGGCTGGCCGACTGGCTGGCGCCCGATGCGCCGCGCGACGCCGACGACGACGACAACGTCGTCTTCATGAACGAGCGGAACACGACCTGCCACCCGGGCGGCCTGCAGGTCTCGCTCGTGGCCGGGCATCTGCCGGACGAGGCGCGCGCCGAGTGTCTCGAGGTGCTCGAGAGGCTCGCCCGGTCGGGCGCCGGCCTGGTCACCGCGGAAGAGGAGGAGTCGAACCGCTGGTGGATCACGCTGCTCGGCGTCCTCCTGGCGGCCGTCTCTCTTCTGATCCTCGTCGCCATCGTCTGCCTCTACGTGCAGGACGCGCGCATGGTGGAGCGCGCCACCGCGCACACCGTCCGGGTCTACGAGGCGCGACGCAGGCGCTCGTCCGACCGCGTCACGCTCTTGCCCAGCGGCTCCGCCTCCGACCCCCGCGAGCGGCTGCAGAGGATCGCGGAGGAGGAGGACGGGGACGCTCAGCACCACCACCATCCCGATCACGACGCTGATCACGACCACCAGCAGGACAAGGGGAAGCGAGTCCACTTTGACGCCTGCTGACGGCGCGGCGACGGTCTCCTCGGAACACTGACGCGGGTGGCCCTGGTATCTTCTAACGACGACGGAGACGGTTCTCGCGCTCGCGTTGTACGGTATGTAAATTCGCGGCGCCCACCCACCCCCCTTTCCCGTGCTTTCATCGGACGCTCGGCCGCCGCCGCCGTCACGCCTGTTTGAATTTTGAATTTTTATGAGCCAATTCCCGGTGGGGAATAATTAGAGGCCTGGCTGGCTGGCGGCCCACGTCGCTCGCTAGAGCCAACAGACGGACGAACGAGCCAGGCACACCTTCCCTCCCTCCCTGCCCTCACCCTGCCCCCTCCACCTGATTGATGAGAGGAACAAGACACTCCTCAGCCTAGGCACAAGGTCACTACCCCTGCCTGCACCAACACTGCCTGGAAGCGCAAACACGAGCACCTCATTTCGGCTGTGTGTGTACGTATACCTCGGTCAGCTGGCCCCACTTCCCAGATGCAAGCAACGCTCGCTCCCACCACTCCCACTCTGTCCCGTTCTATTTTTCTCGAATAGTTTCCCAGGGCGATTGTTTTTTTTCGTTGTGTTTCGTTTTTTACGAAATTCGAATTTCTAAATTATTCCGCGCGCGCGGGCGCAAACACGCACATACAGAGGGCCGGTCGCTGTGCTTTGGTGTATAGAGAAGGCGTCTTTCTCTCGAGTGTCTAGACCTACAGTATGCGGTGTCCTGTTCTGTTATTAGCGCACTACTGTACCGGGCCAGTGCAGACCGTGGCGCACGCACGCACGCACACACGCGTTCTTCTGCACACTGCCAGCCGTGTACCTATGTACCTACCTACACAATTTTCCCTTTCTTCTACCGTATGCAAATGTCACCTTCTCCGAACGGATTACGGTATGCAAATTTTCATTTGAAAAAAAACGTGACACTTGCCTGTCGGAATTCCCTCTAAATAACTCCGTGGGGAGGAAACCCCGCCCTGTGCTGTGATGACATGACCCCCGCGCCGTCCCCTGTCTTCCCGAACTTTCTTTTGTGTTCTCAGTTCTTGGCGTTTCCTTTCCCTGTACGTTTGTGCGTGCGTGTGTTTGTACTTTTCGCGCGCGGTTTCGGCTGCTGCGTTCTTCTGTCTCTCTCTCTCTCTCTCGCCGTGTGTGGTTTTTTCGTTGTCGTGTCGTTCCGTTTGTGAGACAAACGCGGAAATCAGACCAAAAACGAACATGCCTGTCGACAAAAAATGCTGTAAAACCTCTAATTAGCGTCGGGGTTAATTGTTTGTTACTTGAGCGGCACTTTACAAACTAGAAGGTTCGATTTGTTGTGGTGAGTTTTGCAACCATTGACCGCACAGGACATCTTGATAGACATGCACGCACTCATATCCGCTGCAAAGTACGAAAATGCACACGCACGGGAGAAAACGAAACGGAGGAGGCGGGCTAAATAGAGGGTTTGCACTGCAAACTTAGCAGTATATTCTACCGTAGTTTACGAATCTTGTTCTGTGCAAAACGCCGCCGCCGCGCACCGCGCCAAAGCCAGAGCCGCCACATATGTACGAACAAACACGAATTGAAATTGTCAAGTTCGCGCCAAAAAAAAAGATTTTCTACGGATCTCAGCGCCTAATTTGCTGTATGCGCATCGCGTGCGTTAATTGGGCCCCATGAAGCGGTGCGTAGCGAACGTCTGCTGATCAGACAGCGGTCTGCTAATCGATAATTCTCTGAGCTAATTATTCTTCCTCTGGGAAAGGTCCGGCCATGATCTTCTTGATGAAGGCTGAAACAAAAGAGGGGCCTTTTTGGGCTCGCACACGCACGCGGCACGCGCACGCACGCACGCACGCACGCACGCACGCACGCACGCACCCTCGTAGTTGACCATGCCCTCGCCGTCCTCCACGCCGGTCATCATCTCCGACACCTCGTCCGTGGTCAGGCGCTCTCCTACAAAATATTTTTTCACTGTTCACCCGCCATGGGTTCACCACACAACCCCAGCAGCAGAGAGGCACCGTACCGAGCGCGACGAGAATGTGCCTGAGCTCGGCGCCCAGCACCTTGCCGCACTCGTCCTTGTCGAAGACGCGCAGGCCCTCCATGAAGTCGGCCACCGTGCCCACCTCCTTCTCCTTGCTCAGCTGCTCGTAGATGGGCAGCCACTCCTCGAACGTGATCCGCTTCTCGCCTAGTAGACGCGCGGCCAGAATGCGCAGCACGCTCGCGTCGGCTTGTGGAAGTTGGCGCGGGAGAGTCGTTGTTGTTGGTTTGATTAGGGGCAACGCTAAGAGGCCGTCAATGGCCCGTCTCCATGACGCCTTCCCGTCTAGAGCCGCATAATTAGCCAAAAGACATTCGGAAGAACGCCATCTGTAATCTAGGGCAGCGACAGCACGCACGAGAAAATCCATGGATAGGGAAACGCTCGTTCTAGTGGTCCCGTCAAGAGTCGAACCAGACACCGTGCCGGCGCAAGAGGCCGATTCTCTACCACTAGGCCATACGCTGCCCCGTGGGATAGTCAGTCAGCACTTGCGTGCCGGTGCGTGCGTGCGTGCGTGCCGGTGCGTGCGTGCGTGCGTGCCGGTGCGTGCGTGCGTGCGTGCCGATGCGTGCGTGCGTGCGTGCCGGCGCGTGCGTGCGTGCGTGCCGGTGCGTGCGTGCCTGAGCGTGCGTGCGTGCGTGCCGGTGCGTGCGTGCGTGCCGGTGCGTGCGTGCGTGCGCGCGTGCCGGTGCGTTCGTGCGTGCGTGCGTGCGTGCGTGCCGGTGCGTGCGTGCGTGCGTGCCGGTGCGTGCGTGCGCGCGTGCCGGTGCGTGCGTGCGTGCGTGCGTGCGTGCCGGCGCGTGCACGCGTACCCTTGCGCTTGTACTCCTGTCCAGCGGCCTTCCAGACCATGGCGTTGGTGGGCTTGAGGCCGCCGGCGCGCGCCACGTCGCCGATCTGCGTGCCGTCGATCTTGCCGTCCAGCTCCTCGTCGTACAGGTTGAAGATGGACTTCAGGTCTGCATGAGCGCCCTACCTTCAGCACAGACGACCCTTTGAATCCACGTACCGCAAATGCTCCAATGAACACCACCCCCCCCCACAATGAAGTTCCTTCCATCCCCCTCTCCCCCCTCTATTAAAATACGACGTTGAACTATTGAACCCCCTTCCCTTCGGCGTGGGGCCTCCCTCTCCAAGAGTGCCTCGAGTGTATTGGAGGATTCACGGTTTACCGTTGTCATAGGGTTGCGTCAATTGTCTGTCCTACTACTGTAGGCATCCAATTCTACTGCAACGTATACGTGTAGGTGTGTGGTGTACCCCATGTACACAGGCACAATCCATGTTGTGCCCGTACACCCCAAAGTCCTCCTCAGGGGAAATATAAACATTGCCTAGCATGGTAAATATGTAAAGCACGAAGTTCTGCTATTTCAAAATTGGAATCGAATTTGCATAATTTGCTAATTTTAATACGGTCAAGTGTCGCTCACCGGCCTTCTTCTTGTCGGAAATCGACTAAAACAACGGACACTTTCAGCCGAAAATAAAAAAAATCAAAACTCCAAAAACCCTTACCATTTTCCGGCTTTGTTCGGGGGCAGGGCTTTTGTCCTAGCTAGTCGTCGTAGCCAACGTCCTCCACTGCTTCTCGCCACCACACAGCGCCGCCACACACCACACACGACAAGCACACAGCGTTCCTCCCCAAAGTGGCGCGAGTCGGCTCTGGTCGGGACGAGAGAGGATGCGCGCAGCCCCGCAGCGCAAAGCTAACAGCGGTGGGGGGGGGGGGGGAGGGCTGCAGGCCAGCTAAATCCGGCCCCGAGGAAGCTAGGAGTCGGCTAGCGCGCCTGTCAGCTAGGCGCTTCCTGGAACGCAGCAGAGCAGGCGCGCGCCCGCTCTCCCTCGGAAAGTTCTAGAAGCAACAGCTACATACGCGGCTAGACCAGAGGAGCGAGGGAGAACCTTCGCGAATTCGGGAAGGATACCGTAAAATCGGGAATAAGGACCTACAACCGAGTCGGGCGGGCGAGTGAACAAAGAGGATACACGAATCGCGCTTCGAGGAAGCGGCTGCAAATGCGTCAAGGCGGCTAGGCCATCGGTTAGGCGCGTGTCCGCAAACGCTGTTTGCGGTCAGAATTGAATTGAAACATTTTATCACCAAAACAGTAGCACTTATTGCGGAACGCACGTCAAACAAGGTATCCTAGGTATCAAAACGAAAAACCAAGAAACGACCGTAACACAACATAGTCGATTTTACGACTTTCTCACTGGTCTGTTCTTGTTGGGCTCATTGATGCGCCACTGCTGGTTAGGCGCCCCAGCGACGCATTGTTCCAGCGCAAGCTTCCAATTGGCGGTGGCGGTCAGACAACCGTTGCTCCTTGGGTTGTACAGCGTCTGCGTCTGTGCACGTTAGGGCGTCCATTTCGCACAGCCTACTAACCAAGAGAGAGCGGGGGTTCGATTCCTCCGCCGGAAGAAAACCTTTTTCGCAATTTTCCATAGATTCACCAACTCTTTCCGTTCACAGGCGACACAAATACGATACGACTACGGTAATAAAAGAAAAAGTAAACGCAAACGACGACAAACGCACAGTGGTACGGCGCTTGCAACTGCACAAAAACAACAATTCCAAGCAATAAAAAAAACCATCACCAGGGATCAAAAAAGAAAAAGAACACAACAACAACACAGTATGGCGCTCACAATTTATGTGCTTATTTTTGGGTATAGGGAGATGGGGGCATAAACAGCAGCAGTGAAGAAACAATTTTAAGCTTCTCTGTCTTATCAAGTAGAACAACTGTTCCATTGCCAGTTCTCATCACAGGCGTCACTCGTCTAGTCGGAAAGCATTTCCGCGCCAATTTTGAAATTTAAATTTACATACATAATTCAAATTGCGCGCGGAAACGCCACCACTTAAGTAAATCCGCGCACACACGCATATGGTACGTACCGTACGTAAGTGCCGCCAGAGACCGTCGATTTGCATATAAATAACGTGCCTAGACGCGAAACGAAAAGAACGACAAAAAAACAACAAGAACAACGAACGAGCAAACCAACGATTATGTTCGATTCAAATGGTCCGTTCAACTGGGGGAGGGGGAGTTCAGGCCTGTGCTAAGGCCCTCTTGAGCTTAGGCTTCAAAAGTCAGGTCGAAATTCCGCCTGCACAGCCTACACAGCGTCGGCCTACATACTATAAGTACGTAACCACCTCAGCAATCAGCGTGTGGCCGCCAAGTTAAGAATAAATGCAGAGTCATATCAGCAGTCGTTGTCAGTCGTCTCATACCAGCATTTGGGCAGGAGCGTAGGGTGTGTGGGGTAAATTAGGCGCCAATACCGGCCACCCACGCTTGGTCCGGGTTTGCAGAGGGGTGGGGGGGGGGGGGTTCGTGGTCAGAAAGGTACCCGGCTACTTGAGGTAGCCGGCCTTGAGCGCCTTCTCCATGAAGAAATTCTTGAACACCCACTGTTGGTAGTCATTTTCCGGCTCACATGGGTTCATGACCAGCTTGGCACCGTCCCTGGTCATTTCCAGGCACTTGCGGGTCACCTGGTGCGTCAGGGTGTGCGTCTGAAGCAAAAAACAAGCACCGTAGCCCCAGGGTGGGGAAAAGCAAAAAAAAAACAGAGGACAGAAAAAAAAGAAAAAGGAGAATCGAACCTTGGGGTCGTACTTCCACTCCTGGTTGCCTTTCATGCTGAACGAGGGCTCGGTGAGGGTATTGGTGAACGAACATAAGCACGCACACACGAACACGCACGCTGTTGTCGCTGCCCTAGATTACAGATGGCGTTCTTCCGAATTTCTTGGCTATTTCTGTGGCTCTAGACAGGAAGGCGTCATGGAGATGGCTATGCTATATGCGAGCCATTCATGGCGTTGCCCCCTAATCCAACACGCACGCACGCACGCACACACGAACACAGACGCACGCACTGACCCGTGACAGGCGAACATGACGACGTCCTTGCCGGCGTAGTCGACGCAGCTCTCGTCGCGCCGAATCTCACCGTCCTTGCTCAGCATCCAGTACTGAACCGATTTTCGAAATTTTTTTAAATTTAACTTTCGACAATTGCGCAGCAGCTACTAGAGCGCAGCGCCGCCCCCGCAGACGGCCGAGGCCACCGCACGCACGAATGCCCCGAAGAGAGACAGAACGGTTCATCTCTGGAAGGAAACCCATGAGAGACGAGGCACGAAATTGGAAAAAAAAAAGAGTTAGCCCCACAGTATGCTTGATTCAGTTTGCGAATATCGCGCCCACAATCAATGCCCCAGTCGAGAGGTCGACAGCAGACCAGACTGGGGGTGAAAGATTGATGCCTCCAGCCCCCCCCCCACCCGCCCGACAAAAATGCGTTTTTGATAAACAATTGACCAGAACTTACCCAAAAGCCATAGTGCGCACCTTCACAGTAAATTTTGCCGAAACAGGTACTAAACAGCGTCACTCACTGGCGGATCCAGGATTTTCTGACAGAGGGGGGAGAAGGTCACCGCACAAACTACACTACAATGGAATAGACAAAAATGACGGGATTTTTTAGCTCCCTTACGAATCAAACGTGAGTTGAAAGAGAACCACAGCGCCGCTGGCGAAAATTTTGCGCTTTTAAGTGCCCTAATCCAACGAAATCGTAAAAATCGGCCTATTTTCCCCTTGCGCTCGCCCTTCTTTCCTGCTTCTCCCCCTCCTTCCCCCCCCCCAAATCTGAGCTGACAGGAGGGGGAGACCCCCCTCTCCCCCCCGTCTGGATCCGCTAGTGGCGTCACTCCCCCCAAACGTACATCAAAGTCTGTAGACACACTCATAGAAGGGCGCTGCTCCTAGCAGACGACACCGAAATAATCGCGACCTGCCTACTCTACAAAGTGCTTCTTCGTATTTCTCAAGCAAGGGGGCACGCACGCAACAGGAAGCGAAATAAAAAGGACTGGCGCATGTTACGCTGGACTAGCCGTGGACGAAGGTTGGTGTGTGCGGGTTGGTGGGCCATCAGACCTGGTTGCCTCCCTGATTGTGGCACCAGTAGGGTCCGGGCGACTGGCTCGCGTCCTTGCCTTTGGCCGCCCAGTCGAGGCACTGCTTAGAGCCGCCGCCACGATTCCGAATCTGTCG
Source organism: Paralinhomoeus sp. GSCO2_6 (assembly GCA_030248085.1). Classification (NCBI taxonomy): domain Eukaryota; kingdom Metazoa; phylum Nematoda; class Chromadorea; order Monhysterida; family Linhomoeidae; genus Paralinhomoeus; species Paralinhomoeus sp. GSCO2_6. The sequence goes on along the minus strand of JASAMY010000217.1, from coordinate 4,264 downwards.
CGAGGACAACGGGGCCAGGGTCACACCGCAGACACAGGTGGGTCGCTGCCTAGCCTGTCTGTGACTTCTCGGTTCGTGGGTGGGTGCGCACACGACAAGAGAGAGAGAGAGAGACACGCGAAGACGAGACACCCCAAGCGCTAGCAAGCCAAGCAAGCTGACTGGAAGCAGAGAGGGAGAGAGAGGGAGAGAGAGAGAGAGAGCGACCTGGTTGCCGCCCTGCTCGTGACAAGGGTAGGGCGTCACCTCCTTCTCGTGGTGCTCCTCACCCGTCTCCGCATCGAGGCACATGTCATCACGCGACGGGCCCAGATTCCGGACCTGCAGTGGTGGACACAAGGAAACACGGGTGGGGGAAGAAACACGCACAAACGCTCTTTTCGCCCAGTGGCGGTGCATGCGCATGCAAGCACGCGTCTTGCAGAGTACCCCTCCAGAGGGGGTGGGGATTGGGGGGGGGGAGGTGCGTATGGTGGCCTGGGCCGCCCTTGGGCCCACAGGGGCCAACCTGATTGCCACCCTCGCCATGGCAGGGCCAAAGGCCGGCTGGCTTGTTCTGCTGCGGTCGGCCTACTGGACTGTCGAGGCACATGCGTCCCTGGTTGGCCATGTTGCGTACCTGTTGGGCCGACCAGCGCCTTCCTTGCCTGCCTTGCGTTGTTCGAGCGGACACGCGCACGCACATTGGCTGTCCCATCACCGTGCGTGCGTGCGTGCGCGCGTGCGTGCATGTACACGTATGTCTGTCCGTGTTCGGTCGGGAGAACTGAGAAAGAAAGGAAGGAAGGAATCCACCTCGCCCTTGGCCAGAGAGTCTCCAGGCACAAAGAGCTCTGGGTAGATGTTTGACAGGTACCACTTGAAGGACTTGCAGCCGAGCCGGTCGCGCAGGCCCTTGCGCTCGGACACGTCCCCGAAGTCGCCCTGTAAGTGCGTGCTTGTCTGTCTGTCTGTCTGTCTGTCCGTCTGTGCGCGCCCACCAAGTTGTTGTTGATCCTCTCGTAGTAGTACTCTTTGTACTCGTCGAGCCAGACCTAGAGATTTCGTCATTTCGTTTATTTTCAGAAGAGCAGCGCAAAGAACGAACCTCCGCCAGTCGAATGGAATTCCTCTTGAGCACGTTGACACCGGTGCGCCACTTGTAGGGCGAACGTTTGCGGAAAATGTGGCCCACGTGCGAGCAGGGCACGATCTCGAGTCGGCCGCCGCACATCCACGTCTTGAAGGACAGCTCCAAATTCTCGCCTGGAAATCGAAATTTTTTTCAAAATTGAAATTTAAGGGCAGCCGCCCCCAGCACCTCCCCAGATGTCGAAGCCGCTGTCGTAGGTGCCCAGCTTCTCGAAGAAGGCCCTGTCGATGGCGAACAAGCCGCCGGCCATCGTCGGGGAACTGAAACAGAAAAATAATAAACGATTACTAAATGCAATCGCGACAACTGTGCAATGGCAACGTGATAGCGCATCGCGCCTGTATCAACACCATAACCTGGCAACCGTCTCTGGCCGAGGTGGGGGTCTAACTCTGGCCGAAAAAAAATGGGGAGGGGGCGAGAGGCCATTCGAACAAATCAAAAAATGTTCAATGAAGTGCAACCGGTAACCTTTGGTCAAAATACAATGAAAAATTTTTTCTGCTCAGCCGACTAGGCTACAAATGGTCTTATTTCCAGAAATTTGGGTTGAAAAGCCGAAACGTTTTGAATCTACAGAGGTTGAGAAAACTTCTGGGCGGGAGGGGGAATTGACTTTCGGCTCGGGGGGGGGGAACCCCTAAGTCACATGTGCTGATTCGGACGCACGCACGGATGGATGCGTGCAGAGAGAGAGGGTCAGCAGGACTCACGGCACTGGATCTGTGGGCTTGCGTCCCTTGCGGTCCCGCTCCGGGATGCCATGCCAGTTGAACTGCAGGGACCAGTCGAAGCCGCCCACGTTCGTGAAGTAGGCCTTGGAGTAGTGGTACTCGAACGTGTTGTCGTCGATCACGTCGATCACGGGACAGACGACGGTGGTCGAGTTGCGGTGGATACGATCCAGCAGCGGTTCGAGCCAGCCTGCAGACAGAAAGAAAGACTGACTCGCAATTGGTTGTTCCAACCAAAAAAAACACGCACTGCCACAACGCCCACGCACACCAGAAGGTGACCAGGCATTGGGGGGGGGGTTAAATTTTTACTGAAAATGGTACTTTTCGATTACAATACGACGTGCAAAAAGGCGCAACATATGACCGGGAGTGGGACGGGATCGAATAGGGTCTCCGCAAATTGTGCCTGTGTGCGTGTGTGTGTGTGCGTGTGCGTATGTGTGTGCGTGTGTGTGTGTGTGTGTGTGCCTTTGGGGGGAGGGTGTTTGCTACGCACCGTCCATGCACTCGCAGTGCGAGTCGAGATAGGTGAGCACTTTGCCTTTGGAGACGGCGGCGCCGCGGAGACGCGCCCTGATCAGGCCCTCCCTCTTCTCCATGCGCAGCACCTTCACCTTGGGGAACTGGGACATGTAGTCGTCGAGCTGGCGGCCCAGATGCGCTAGACACGGACATAGGGGGAGTTGGATTTTTACAGACACCAACAGCGTGCCGTCCGTGTAATTTCATGCGTTCGTACTGACAGAGTGACGGCACTCATTTTCGTCACTGCAAAGGGAACTGCAAAAGGTCTCGTCACAAAATACCAAAATAATCTCAACCCCCAAAAATTTAATATGTGGCTTGCTCTTAAGTAAGTGATGTGTAGCATCATTTCACAATCTTAAGTACCAGTACATGCCGTACATTCAACTTCGATTCTCGTTCATCTTTGTTCCGCTTCTGTTAGCCTGTAGCTATGGACGGGACTGCCATCTGTGGGCGGCAAGGACAAGGCCCACTCTCGTCTCCTGAGTCCAAGGAATAAAAGGCCTCGGTGCAGCCTGGACTGCCTTTCCAGTGATCCAAGCGAGCGGGTGAAGCGAGCACAACAAACGCCGAATATGTGACGCGTCGCCGCGTTCGGTTCGATTATACACGGTTTGTCCAAACTGAAGTTGATCATCTGATGAAGTGGCTACTTTTAATACCACGTTTTTTCAAACTGGACCTAAAGGAGCGTCCGTCACATATTCTCTTTTTTTGCAGCCACCTGCAAAATTTTCCTTAATAGCCTATTTTAAGGCATTTTTGACCTATTTTTGACTGAAAAGTGCCTATTTAGACACTATTTTGGAATATTTTTTTTCCTTCTGGACCCTCCCTCTTCAAATCTGAGTACCCCCCCACGCCCCCCCCCCCCCTAGAAGTCTCTCAGACCCCCCCCCCCACTTCAAAAACCCGGTTACATGTATGGGTGCAGGGGCGATTTGCTTGGGTACGTATGCTTCAAATTGCTGGTCATAAATAATTGAAATAAGGACACCCCTTCTGCTGCCATCGAATGGTCGCCCTCACCGGCTCGGTTCATGGTCCGTTTCTCTGGGAAGGACGTTGGTCTTGTCGCTTCTTTTGCGGGCTTTTGACGGGCGCCGACTCGGCCAAAGGGAAAGGAGGGCCGTCGACGTCGAACCGCGAGGAGGCAGCTGCATACGCGACGGTTTCTTCTCTGGCAACAGTGGCAATATTGCTGTCGTCACCATGGAGCTCGTGTTCGAATAAATTGTGTTCGCGTAGTTAAAAGCTGTTCTCGAAGCTGACGTGGCACGCCGCGCACAGTGGCGTAGCCAAGGGAGGGGGTAGGGGGGGTATATCCCTCCCCGAGATTGTGTGAAGCCCACAAAATGCAACAGGGTCCACCCTGTTGCAAAAATGCCTGGGCAAAAGAAGAAAGAGAGGAAGCGTTTTAGCTCGCTTGTAAGGTTAAAAATGCTCGAAAGTAGCTCAAATAGATAGGTTAAAATTTCTCGAAAAGTAGCCCAAAATGGGTTAAAAATGGTCGAAAGTAACCCGAAAATAGGTTAAAATTGCTCGAAAGTAGCCGAAAATAGGTTCAAAATGATCGAAAAGCAACCCAAAATAATTTGAAATGCTCGAAGGTAGCCCAAAATCTCAAAATTTTCGCCTGCGGCGCAAAAGGGGGAACCCTGTTAAAAAGTTGGAAATCTGTACCCCCTCGGCCCGCGAGCGGGTCGCGGCCCGCGCACCGCTCTTTCTCGGCCATCTCTAACTTTATCTCCGACTTTTCAAACCCACGATTTCCGACTTTCGCTTTGAGTAACAACTAACTAACTGGAGGCGGGAACAGTAATCGGTTGTATCGGTTGTGGTTGTATCGGTTGCATATTTTGGAAAT